>JANAVB010011599.1:592637-614590 GCA_029216955.1 Iris pallida | reverse complement strand
GCTTCATTCTCCAATTGAGAAATTTCAGCTGCAGTCAGAGATTCAATATCCTCCTTTTAGTCTACAGTATTTTTGGATGTTGGCTTCTAATCATTCAGAAGATGTTCAAAGAAGACACATTGAGCTCATAACCAGATTGTCTCAAGGCTGAACGTGGGAAACTAGTTGCCTCTCGACGACTCGAGAATGGCATAGTCTCATCTTTCATGAGTCATAGTATGTATGTCCAGATATGTATAAATAATATCTGAATACATCCCCATGACTTTTGCTATCCTGTGTCAAAACTGGGAGTCCTCGCTGCAATAGTAGGGGAAGGGCAGGAGGAGCTCTATTCTGGAGACTGAAGTTAATGCTTTCGGAGAACTCGGCGGATGGGAACTCCCTTCACCCACTCAGTTGATAAGTGGGGCTTGAGTAGAACTCATAGTGGTGCGTTATACAGCTTGGGAATTAAAGAAACATGATCAGAAGTTTAAAGACAATAAATCCAAGAAGACAAAATTTGATGAATAAAATTACCTGGAGTGGTTCATATCCAGTCTCCTTCGGATCATTCAATCCGGCTCTTAGTCTGTTCAGGGTACTTTCTGACACGGGATTTATTTCACTGCTTTCCGTCCCAGAAGTACTCGGAATTTGAACTTCTATTTCAGATGCCTCTCCGATTCTGGGTGTCAACCCTGAGTGTTGACCAATTGTCTTCAGTGCATCGATTGGTGTTTTTGATGATGATTCATCGTCTATTTCCATGTTTTCTTCTTCAGAAGGATCAGACGATGGTTCATAGTCAACTTGTTCACTCTTCGAAGCTTCAGCAATTGGATTGAGAGGAGTAGCTTCCTTCACTGATTCTCCCAAAATCAGTAAGTCATTAGCCGTTTCAGTCTGATGTTCGGCCTCTACCGCAGGTTGACTAATTTCCTGCGCATCATCGGCCATTGGTGGAACTGAGCCTATATCAGAAGGCCTAGAAGACCCAGCAGTTTCAGGAATCTCTTCTTCTTCTGTCTTTATAGAGAAATCAAAAGCAGCTTGCTTTTCTGCAGCCAATCGCATAGCACGATCGGTGGGACTCTCTGCATCCAGACAAATTACGGATTTAGTTTTTGAAACTATTACTTTCCTTCATATTCTTCTGGTTAAAGGAACAGTAGGATAATTGTCTATTGGATCACTACCTGCTTCATCAACATCTCTGGCTCGTTCAGAAACAGGAGAATTCCCGGGAATAGTAATTCCTCCGCGACTTCGAGTCTCTGCTCGAGTAGCTCTTTTGCGGCAGGACCCGCAGCATCTTTACTTCTCTTCCTCTTCGGGGTATTGTCAATAGATATACTTTCTTCAGCACTCCCGATAGGCACATGCAATGGTTGATGAAGGTCATCAGAGAAGAAAGTTTCCAAAACATTATCATCAACTTCATCGGTGGCCAGAGGATCTTCTTTGTCGTGACAATCCCTAGGCAAGGCGGATTTGGTTGATTTCTTTTCAACATGAATAAAGCTTTTACCTAAGATGCTAAATTTTTCATCAAAGGTATCAGCTGATACATAAAATCTGGCATAGGATGCCAATATCTTAGCTCCTCTTCGATAGTTGACCGGATCTGGCATAGAAAAGGTAGCCCCTGTACCTTTGGCAATATAATATAGCCAAGCTCTGGCACCATCAACCAACCCGCCTTGATGAGCAAAACACGTCATTGCATTGCCCACATGCAACTGATCGTAACCAAATTGACAAGCAAATCTACTCGGAAGATATGGCTCTAGATATGTGATGTTGTCACGACGGCAAATTAAATGAGATGGCCTGATTCTCTTTAGCCATTCATGTTGGACATCATCCAACTCATTAGCACCAACGCCGTCAATCAATCTCCCGGGCATGGTCTCATAACCAATAGGGGGAGGAACACAGGTGAAGCTCCATAGTTCTCCTCTGTTCAAGATGGTTCTGCAATCGGTTAAAGTATCATATCTCTATTTCGGTATGTGCTTGTACCTTTCAAGGAAAGTGTCATCTGGCCTAGCCATCCCAGCACTCATCATAGATTCAAAATGAAGAAGCAGCCATCCAAACAAGTATGTAAAGGGCATTTCTACTCGAGGAAAGGACGTCAGGCTCTTCCGTGCCAATTCGAACATCCTATCTGTGTATGCCCTTAATCCGGCATTCAGACGGCAGGTCATTGCCGTTAATAGATCCATCTTATACCCAAAAACCAGCCGGACTGCTGCGAAGACGACTCCTCTGTGCATCCTGTCTGCCGAACAGGTGCCAGGAACTACGAATTTCCTCAGCCAAAGAGATATGAAACCGGCCAGATGACCTTCAACGGACAATTCTCGGCCACCTTGTTTAATATAGGATTCTAACCTATCACCGGCCTTGTAGCTGTCGATGTCTTCTTCGACGACAATGTCATCATGATTAGTCTTCCAGATTAATCTGTTAATCTCGGCTTGACTCAAGGGCTTGAATTTACCGACATACTGCTCGGTCTTTTTCTTCTTTTGGACTTCGTCAGTGCGGCCTTGAAACAAATAAGCCATCCACTTTGAAGAATAACAATTGGAGTCCCCCTCTCCACCTTGTCCCTTATAAAAAGCTTTACAGATGCTGTAATGACACATTAATTCTTCAAATACATAAAGAATTAGTGGGTTGGCTGCAGAAATCTTATTCATTTCGTCAACAAAAGGGATATATTCTTCATATGGCAAATCTACCGTTGGTAGCTGAGATATATATGCCATTTCATGAAGGACGAATCCCATCTCGCCCTTTGGGGTCATGAAGGTGCCGGTCCGATAGTTATATCTCTCCGCTAATGCCAAAAACAGATCCGGGTTCGGTTTGAAACCATAAGCAGCACACTTAATGGCATCATATAAACCTATCGCCTTCAACTGTGCACCGAAGTTCTGCAAAATCTATCTCACTAGAGCAGTCCATCTAGTGTTCTCTTGATTTACTAGACCAGTCAGCCTCATTGACTGTTTTGGGTAGATGGCATTCTTTAATTGAGCAAATTCATTGGCAAAAATTGGGACTCTGACTGGCTTCAGCAGTGCCGAGTCCTTAGGAGGGATGGTGGCAGGTAACAGTCCTCGCAGAGATGTGACATGTGGTTCAGTACCACTGCGGAACCTTCCTTGACGATATCCAATCCACCCAGCCTTAGCTTGTCGGGATGGAGTAATATCCCACTTCATCTGTCTTTGCTGGCCCGAATGGAATAAACGGGCTATGTTGATACTCTTTGTCAAACCAGTCAAATACATAGGCTGATTTACATAACCATCCCTATAGTAACTGTATGATACTTTGTCCAGAGCAGGTTGGGAGTTCATATCAATAGCATCTCCAAAAAGGAATGTTGGCTTCAAATGGGCAATACCATCTACACTCTGTAACGGCAGTCCACTCATCAAGTTCAGCAAAGTATCATCTTCCTGATTGGTCAACAGAGCTATTCTTGTGGAAGGTCCGTCAAATTGGGGAAAACGAACATGTGATAAATCACTTCTATAATTATTTCCCATACTTCCTTCAAATTCTGCTTCCTGAGCCAGAATATCCACTGCAAATGAAGAATAAAGTATTAGAAATCTTCAATGTCAAGAGATGATAAAGTTTAAACATATGCACAGTTTTTACTAAACGTACAGCTCAACATACGCTCAGTTTTTACTAAGCGTACAGCTCAACATACGCTCAGTTTTACTAAGCGTATAGCTCAACTTACGCTCAGTTTTTACTAAGCGTATGGCAGACTCAAGGCTCAGCATACGCTCAATTTTCTTTAAGCGTATGGCAGATTCAAGGTTCAGCATACGCTCAGTTTTCCTTAAGCGTATGGTTGACTCAAGGTTCAGTATATGCTTAGTTTTCTTTAAGCGTATAACAGATTTTATCTTAAGTGAATGGTTTTTAAAAGTTCAGTTTATGATCAGTTTGAGCATATCAGCGTATGGTTGACAAGATGATCATCAAAAGTTTACGCTAACACAGGAGTTAGCGTATCTCAATGAGACAAATTGCCATAGCATATTCTTTTAAAAGATAGTGTATTTTGATATCTCTATCAAAAATACGCGTATCCTACAGATATACGCTCCAAACATATTTTTCGTAAAAACGAAAAACATGGAATACGGCTAAACCCTAAAGAGGGAAGCGTATTTGCTGACGTATTGACCCTAAAGAGGGATACGTTTTCTGAGTTTTGTTCTAACCAGAGCCCTAAAAAGGGGAATAGTTATTTGTTCATCATCTTCGTCCTCACCATAAAGAGGTTTCAATGGCCGTTCACTGCGTGAAACACGCTGACTGGCCGTCTTCTTGGTAGTGGCAGTGTCGACGGCAGGATGAGATGACTCTTCAGGGGCTTTTCCCTTTCCTTTCGCAGCAGCATCAATCTTGGGTGCCATTAATAGAGATGGAGTTGAAGACGAAGAAGAAGAAGAAAGATCTTGAGTTTCTGAAAGCTCTTTTCTCTCTCGAAGGCAAAAGCTCTGGTAAAGAAATAAAATAGGTTTTGGAAGACCTATTTATAGAAGAAAGAAAGTAGTTCAAACGGCGGATATTCTTTAAACAAAATCCCTAAAGATTTGCACTGATATTGAGGAAGATAACAAACTCATGCCAGCGTGTCAGGAATTATTCTCACTTGAAAGTTCAAAGTAATTTTGAACTTTTGAAATTCATAAAGTTCAAAAACTTTGAAGGGGGTCTTGTAGGGTGTGAAAATTATGACACGCTGACATAAGACTCAGTCCAAGTCATACGCACAAAGCCATACGCTCAGTCAAGGCCATACGCTCATCCAAAGGCCGTACGCTCAGTGAATATTTTATTATTTTCTGAGATGACAGCACAGCATATATTTAATAAAGGATGAATCTGACACTTCGTCTTTCGTGCAAAAACAGCTGTCCAATGGAGACTAGCCGTCGTATATGTTTTCGAAGAGTCGGTTTTGTCTTTTACGAGGACAGCTCAGCATTTCTCATAAATGTAAAAGCCATCATTACTGTCAGTTTTGACAGTCTGTCAGCCATCATATCCGCAGTCACGACGCTCGAGAAGATTTTGTCAGTTATTGGAAGATATGGCGTATCAAAGAAGATTGATGATGGCCACGTGTCTACTTATTCAAACATGCCACGTGTTTACTTATTTCTTATACGACTCCTTCCAACTAAGTGAGCGTATGGATCTCATACGACTTCTTCCAACTAAGTGAGCGTATGGATCTCATACCAAGTGAGCGTATGGATCTCATACGACTCCTTCTCAACCAAGTGAGCGTATGGATTCCATACGACTCCTTGACAAGTGAAGCGTATAGTTTCCATACGACTCCCTGTCAATAATGTGAGCGTATCAGCTTTATATGGTTCTACGCTGTCCAAGTAAGTGTATGCAAGACATGTGCCTTCAAAGCTAGCGTATGACTCTTCTTCTAAGGCAGCGTATCACAGCAGTTATGTCCAGAATGATTTTCAACGAGCAGTTAACACACATTCTCACGTGTCCTCTACTCAGTTATCCACTTCTTCAGAAGTTATGCAACGTGGCATTCATGCCATCAATCTCTCTTGAATATGCTCCACTACTTTCAACCGCACGCTAATGTGTCTCCATCAGAATTTGCCACGCGTCCCTGCAGTTATGCACACGTCAAGTAACTACCTGAGCGTATGCTTAAGGACAGTTATCCTGAACTCTATAAAAGAGAGTTTCTTCATGTTCATCAGACAACACAGTCAATTTTAGAGAGAACAGAGAGATTGCCCAGTTGCTGTCCAAGTTCTTCAAAGTTCGAGTCTTCTTCATCGCATCGTCCAAGGGATAAAGTAATCGTCTTCTAGATTAGATTCCTACAGTTGTAATTTTCTCAGATACAAAATAAATAAAGTGAATTTATTTATGGAAAATATGGATGTAATTAAAATCACGAGGGTTGATCGGGCTTATTAATTTAATTTTTCAATCTAGATTATGTGTGAACTCCTTCGGGAGGCATATGATTGATGTAATTTTAATTATTTTTGATCAATCGTGATGGCGGTGGTGGCTGTTTCTGACGCCGGACGAGATGCTGGTTTTGAGAACTCCTTCGGGAGGCATATGATTGATGTAATTTTGAACCCCGTATAGATCTGTGCAGCGCCAGATTTTGGATTCAGATAGTTGAGGACGGAGCAGAAAAGATGACCATAATAGTTGGATATTTTCTCTTATTTTTGTCATTTTGTTTTTTCTAATTATGCATGTTTATTTTTGTGTGGTTGTTTTTTTTGAAAAACCAAGCCTACATTAATAATGGACAACATGGACATAATATCAACTAGTAGAAAAACCCTCATTGTTAAATAACTAAGTGGGAGAGGATTTTTATTTAGTATAAATCCTATGGTCTCCATTACTGGTTTGTAGGTGATGTAATTATACTTGCATGTTGGTTTTAGTGCTTTCCTCCATATCGGATGAGCATAATTATGGATCACTAGTACAAACTTCCTTAGGTATAATTGTAGAAAGTTACCTAGTATGTGTTCACTTCTCCATCTGAAGGAACTCATTACAAGGTAATGGACTTAGTATTAAGTAATGGTATACACTTAGATACAAATAATGGTATCCTCCCCATCGGAGTCACTACAATTATTTGTATGACGAGAGCAAGACCAGCATATTAATTTTATTTGTCATAAAGTTATATTGACATGATAGTAAAATTAATAAGAAAAATCTAGTTGAACAAAGTTGAATTTGTATACGTCCACACTATCCTGGCATGCTAAATTCATGGTGTTCAAGGTGTTGGTGAATTTCTTATTATTGTTTTGAGGGAATCAATATTTAGTTAATTCAAAAAGTTTTTTTTGCCCTACATAATTTTATTTATGTGATTCTCAGGATTTCAAAAAAAATGGGTTCTTTCAGTCCACTTATAGTGATTCTTAAAGAAAACAAACTTACTAGACCTAATTATATTGATTGGAAACGTAATTTGGACATTGTTCTGACTGCTGGGGAGTACAAATATGTACTTGTTGTGGAATGCCCACCTAAGCCTGATGCTAACTTTGATGAAGAGGTCAAAGAGGCTTATAAGAAGTGGAAAAAGGCAGATGAGACGGTGCGGTGTTACATTCTGGCATCTTTGTCAAATGTACTGCAACATCAGCATCAGGCCATGGCCACAGCTTATGACATGATGTATAACCTCAAGGAACTCTTCGGACATCAGAGTAGAGTAGCTAGGTAGTTTGCTATGAAATGTTTGATGAATACAAAAATGGCTGAGGGCACACCAGTAAGGGATCATGTTCTCAAGATAATGGGTCATCTGAATGAGATAGAGATCCTTGGAGCTGAAATCGATGGGGAAACCCAAGTCGATATCATTCTCGGGACTCTGCCTAAAAGTTTTGACAATTTCTGCCTTAATTACAACATGAACAAAATGTTGTATAGTTTGGCAGAACTTGAAAAGAGCTACAGGATGCTGAATCTCTCTTTAGGCAGAGTGGTCATGTTTTTGTTTCTGGAAAGGCTTCTACTTCTAAGCCAAAAGGCGGTAAGAAGAAGAATAACATTCAGAAACAGGCAAACTTAGCAAAGAAGGGCATGAGACCTCAAGGCGCGATAAAAAAGCCGAAAGGCAAATGTTTCAAGTGCAAAGGGTCAGGACATTGGAAGATTGATTGTCCACTTCTCAAACAAGGGAACAAAGAAGGTATATCTTCTTTACTAGTAGTTGAAATATGTTTAGCGGTGTTATCTACCGGCACCTGGTGTGTAGATACAGGAGCCACTAATCATGTCTGCAATACATTGCAGGGGTTCCAGAAAACCAGACGGCTCAGTGATGGAGAGATATGCTTGTTTATGGGTGATGCTACAAAAGTATCGGTCGTTGCATTAGGAGATGTTACTTTATCTTTTGGTAGAAATAAGTCTTTGACATTGAGAGATTGTCTTTATGCACCTTCACTTAGAAGGAATTTAGTTTCTGTTTCTATGTTAGTTAAGGATGGATATTCAGTTTATTTTAATGACAATATTATTATTAGAAAGAATAAACATTTTATCTATTCTGGTGCATTGGTTGATAATTTGTATGTCATTAATCCTATTTCGCCCACAATGCAACTTATGGAAATGAATAATATGTCATCTAACTTAAATAAGAGAAAAGAACCTTCTTGTATGAACCAAACATATCTTTGGCACTTACGATTGGGGCATATTAACCTAAGAAGGATCCAAATACTAGTTGAAGATGGACCTTTGAGTTCATTGGAAGTGGAGGCACTACCAGTCTGTGAATCTTGCTTGGAAGGTAAAATGACCAAAAGGCCTTTTACGGCAAAGGGGTATAGGGCCAAAGATGTGTTGGATTTGGTTCATTCTGATTTGTGTGGACCCATAACTATCCAAGCTAGAGGTGGCTTTGAATATTTTGTCACATTTATTGACGATTATTCAAGGTATGGATACATTTATTTGATACGCCGTAAGTCTGAGTGCTTTGAAAAATTCAAAGAGTACAAGGCTGAAACGGAGAAACGTCATAGAAAATGTATCAAGTCATTACGATCAGATCGTGGTGGCGAGTACCTCTTTAGAGATTTTAGGGATTATTTATCAGAGGCTGGGATTGCATCCCAATTGACTGCACCTGAAACGCCCCAACAGAATGGTGTAGCCGAAAGAAGGAATAGAACTCTTATGGAGATGGTTAGATCAATGATGAGTTATTCAGATTTGCCAGATTCGTTTTGGGGATATGCCTTAGAGACTGCAGGTTATATTTTGAACTTGGTTCCTTCTAAGTCAGTACCTCTTACTCCCACAGAGCTGTGGATTGGGCGTAAGCCTAGTTTGAAACATGTTCGCATTTGGGGTAGTCCAGCACATGTGCTGAATGGGAAAATAGTTAAGTTAGAATCTCGTACAGAAGTATGCTTGTTTGTAGGCTATCCAAGAGGAACGAAAGGAGGTTTATTTTATAGTCCTAAGGATCAGAAGGTCATTGTTAGCACCAATGCCCGATTCTTAGAGGAAGACTATGTGATGAACCATAAAACCACAAGTAGAGTTGTTCTAGAAGAACTGAGACGTGAGACACCAAGTACTTCAGTACCAACAGTACAAGAGGATGAACCACAAATAACTGCACAACGTATCACAAATGTTACACTACAACCGATAGTGCCTCGTCGTAGTGGGAGGGTTGTGATACAACCTGATAGATATATGTTCTTGGGAGAGTCGTCAGACTTTGTCCCTGAGGAACAAGATTATGATCCCTGTACCTACAATGAAGCACTCCAAGATAAAGATACAGAGTCTTGGCAAAAAGTAATGATATCTGAAATAGAATCTATGGATTCTAATCAGGTCTGGGAGCTTATAGAACCACCCGTTGGTGTAAAAGCCATTGGATGCAAGTGGGTCTATAAGAGAAAAAGAGGATCAGATGGTAAGGTTAAAACCTTTAAAGCTCGGCTTATAGCAAAAGGTTTTACTCAAAGAGAGGGTATCGATTATGAGGAAACCTTTTCTCCTATAGCCATGCTTAAGTCTATTCGGATTCTTTTATCTATTGCAGCTCATCTCGATTATGAGATTTGGCAAATGGATGTCAAGACAGCTTTCCTTAATGGAAGTCTTGAGGAAGACATCTATATGAAGCAACCAGACGGGTTCATTGAAAAGGGCCAGGAGCATCTTGTTTGTAAGCTCAAAAAGTCCATTTATGGACTTAAGCAAGCTTCCAGATCTTGGAACATCTGTTTTGATCAGGTGATAAAATCCTATGGATTTGATCAATGTCAGGATGAATCATGTGTATACAGAAAGTGTGACAGAAATATGGTGGTGTTCCTAGTACTTTATGTGGATGACATCTTGCTCATTGGAAACAATATTAAGGTCTTATCTGATGTAAGGGTATGGTTATCCAAACAGTTTGATATGAAGGACTTGGGAGAAGTAGGTCACATCCTTGGGATCAAAGTTCTACGAGATCGCAAAAAAAGGATGTTGGGCTTATCCCAAGCTTCCTATATCGATACTGTACTAACTCGTTTTAGTATGCAAAATTCTAAGAAAGGTTTCTTACCTTTTAGACATGGAATTGCTCTATCAAAGGAGCAGTGTCCGAGGACACCTAAAGAGATAGAGAACATGAAGGCAGTTCCTTATGCTTCAGCAGTAGAAAGCTTAATGTATGCAATGCTATGTACGAGACCAGACATCTGCTTTGCCGTAGGCATGGTCAGCAGATATCAGTCTAACCCAGGACAAGAGCACTGGACTGCCGTAAAGCATATTTTGAAGTACCTGAAAAGGACTAAAGAGTATATGCTAGTTTACCAGGCAGATAGTTTAGTTCCCTTGGGGTATAAAGACTCAGATTTTCAGTCAGATAGGGATTCCAGGAAATCTACCTCAGGTTATGTGTTTACTTTGGGAGGTGGAGCCATTGTGTGGAGGAGTATCAAGCAAAAATGTATTGTTGATTCCACCATGGAAGCCGAGTATGTGGCAGCCTCTGAGGCAGCCAAAGAAGCGGTTTGGCTCAGAAACTTTCTATTGGACTTGGATGTGGTACCTAGTTTGCCTAAGTCTATTACACTTTATTGTGATAATAGTGGTGCAGTTGCAAACTCGAAGGAACCATGAGCCCATAAGACAGGCAAACACATTGAGCACAAGTACCACCTGATACGAGATTTCGTAAAAAAAGAAAAAGTTGCTGTGATCAAGATAGCATCAGCCGACAACCTAGCTGATCCCTTTACAAAGAGCTTACCAGCTAAGGCTTTTGACAGTCATGTTGAGGGAATGTGAGTCAAATGTGTAGCAGCATGGCTTTAAGTATAAGTGGGAGATTCGTAACAGTATACTGAAAAGAAATGCTTTGAGTATAAGTGGGAGATTGTTAGGATTATATACTAAAAGCATCACTTTTATAGTAACCTTATTTCCTTAAATTTTGAATGAGAATCATATGGGCAAATGTTTGCATATTGTATTTGTTGCAAGTGTTAATACAAAGGTCTGATATTCTATATTGTAGATAATATGGTGTGTGGTGTCACACAGAAGATCATATTATCAGTTTTCTATGGAGTATATAAATAGTTCACAACCTAGATGGACTTGGACAATCTATTAGAAAGGTTATAGTGTAATCTGGTATTAGTCTATCTTGACTATAGGTTTACACTAGTACACTTTGTGTGTATTGAACAAGACTACTTGAGGTTGTTCTCTTTGTACTGACTACATAAGAGAACAAACACCTCTGTTATTATGGATGCTTGTACTCTTAATCCGGATATAATAACGGACATGTATATGCAATGTACATTACTTTGACTCATAAAAGAGTGAGATTCATTATGGATCAACAACCTCTATGAATTGGGTAATAATATTGTATGTATGATGGGCTGTTGATTATAAATGGAATCCATGTCCCGATATATCGGGTTGATGATGTCCTCTTAAGGAGCTCATAAGGATTGTCATGTAAACCATGCAGGTGGATTATATCCGACATGACAAATAAAATTGAGCGGTACTACTTAAGGATAAAAGATGTCGAATCAATATAGTTGTCAGTAACTTAATTTGATCGACGGACATACGATATCTTAACATGGGGAGCCAAACGAGCATATAATAAAAGGAGCCTACAAACATAATTTGGGATTAGGGAGGTAGTGCAACAATAGCTCATTAGTGGACCAAGCTATTGTTAATGGGCCTGGATTGTGTGTTCGGGCTGAACACGGGATATCCAGATCCGTTAGGAGGCCTAACCCTAATTTCTTCTCATGGTCCCTGCCGTAGCCTATATATATCCTCTATTCTCTGGCCGCCAGATTCATGATTAGAAATTTGAAATTTTCTCTAAATTCGTGATTCACGTAAGGAAAGAAAGTGAGCAAGTACAAACACTAACAACAGTTCCATGTGAATTGACAAGTTCTATAAGAGACAGTATAATGAACTACAAGACAAAGATATATGAAGACTTGGAAACCGTTCGGAAGCCGAGTTACAACCCTTAAACCAAACAAGGACCGGGGTTGTAACACTTCTCCTGAGCAGAACTTAGTCTCCAATCAAGGTACAATGTAAAGGCATGTAGAGCATGTGAGTAACTGTATATCATGCATGGTGAGAAAGTACTGAATATAGAACAGAACAGGATATATGACAAGAAAAATAAATATAAAATATGTCTCGAACATTATAGCCTAATGTGATCGGTATGGGTCAAGAATCAGGCTTCCAGCCGACCGGCTACAAGTACGTGGACTCGGCCCGGCCGGGATGGTAAGCTATGGAGCAAGTAGTAGCACAGGTCAGGCTATACCCATCGTAAGGTGAGGGTATAGCTATGATACAAGTAGTAACTCAAGGTGGACATTGATCACACTATCTATAATATTCCCCATTCCCTGAATAGTATACGGATCCGGACATAGCACGTCATGACGCGGGATTCCCAAAGAGGGGAGCAAGTCCTCTTCAGGAATCGGCGTCAATACAAGTACAAGAATCAAGACTAAGCAAGTACCAGTATCCCAAGAAATCTAGGAATGACATCTCATGACAGGAATCCGACAATACTAGTCCGTGAACTATCGTGTCTGAGAATCAAGTAAGACACTACGACTGAATCGGATATAGCAAGTATCAAGACAATGAAAACTATCAGTAAATGTACTCGCCTGCTATCCTGAGCTGTAGGATATATCAATTCTCAGAGCGGTATCAGAAGACCTAAATATGAGATACTGTGTGTTAATTTAGGTTTAAACAAGTTTAGGAATGATTTACAATGAATGATATACAATCTAGGTCAAACTAGGTCTTACTGAGTCACACTAAGTCCTGTCAAGTCAATCTAGGTCAAATCAAGTTATATCAAGTCAATCTAAGCCAACCCAAGTCAATTCTAGGTCATACCATGCATCACAGGTCAAAACAAGTCGAAGAAAGTCAAATGGGGTCAAGAGTTGGCCGACTCTGGTCAACTCTAGGTAAACCCTGGTCAACCCTAGGTCAATGGTGACTAATAGTTGACTTTTGGTCAACTATACAAGTCTAATGGAAATTGGGACTAATTTGGGCAAAGTGTTGACCCATAGTTGACTTTTGGTCCAAAAAGTCAACCGTGGTCAACCGGGGCCAAGACTAGGTCTAGGCCACTATTTCTAACTATTACCAACCTCTACAACCCATATCCAAGTCCATCTTGGACTTCGAAACTCATATCTTGGTCATAGGCCAATATCCTATTTTACCCTTAAAAAGGGTAAAATTCTAGCTTAGGCAACTATCAAGTTAGCCTACCTATGCTTGGTATTTTGACCCGAGCTCCCTAGTGTAGTAAGGTACTAGCCTATACATATATTACCTAACAAGATACCTAAGTAAAATGGACATCTAGTCCATGTTACGGCCCATTGCCGGTATCTTAAATATTTCAAGATACGGAATGGTACGGCGCGATACCGGCGCCCTACAAACCTGATTTCCACCCGGGAGCCTGCCCGTAAAATCTAAATCACGTATTCTTGCCCCATGCCAAGTTTCAACTCAATCCGATACTCCGAGCTCCGTTTCGTCCTCTAACTCGGTTTTTCCCTATTTCCTATTCTAGCTTTCTTCCTATTCTTCCAACTTCTTCCAATCTTTCCTTCTAACTTCTAATTCTTTTCTAACTTCTAATTCCATAAACTTCTTCTACTCTTCTCTACGTTTCCATCTATATATATATATATATATATATATATATATATATATATATATATATATATATATATATATATATATATATAGGTAAAGGGGGGGTTAATAGGCTTAAAGGCCATAGGGGGGGTTCATCCCTGGCAGCTGCTGCAGCATAGGCTGCTGCCACTGCTGTTCTTATTCTTCTTTTTCATCTTCTTCTCTTCCTCCTACTATATATATATATATATATATATATATATATATATATATATATATATATATATATATATATATATATATATATATATATATATATCCATAGGTATATATATATCTATCTAACCATCTATATATATATATATATATATATATATATATATATATATATATATATATATATATATATATAGATGGTAAAAAAATATATATATATATATATTTATAGATATTTATCTAGATATCTATCTATCCATCAAAATATATATATAACAAACACACATCCCTATACACACATCCATATATATAGATATCTATACACTCTATATATATATATATACATATATATATATATATATATATATATATAAAATATATATAAAAATATATATAAAATATATATATATATATATATATATATATATATATATATATATAGACACACTCACACACACACACACATGGACACACACACATCTCACCACTCTCATCCTCATGACACAAATCCTCACACAACACAAACACATCAAAATATATACACACACAAGAATATACATGTATATATATATATATATATATATATGTATATATATATATATGTATGTATATATATATATATATATATATATATATATATATATATATATATATATATATATATATACCACTCTCTAAGGATTAAATCCTAATAAATCCTTAACCTATTTTTCTAGGAAAAACCTACAAATTTGTGGGCAAATGGTAGAGAATCTTCTCCTCTCCATTTATTGTGAATGAACTAAATGCAAAAGAGAAATAGATTAGAAATTAAGAACATACCTAAAAGGAAATGGTTGGAGGAAGAAAGCTTGGAAAGAAAATGAATTTGAAAGAGAGAGAGAGTGTTGCTTGGTGGAGAAGGAAGGAGAGAGGGGGCTATAGGTGGCCGTCCAAGCATGGCATGGTGAGGGGCACTTGTAATTACAAGTTTGCCCCTCCTTAAGCCTAATATTAAATAAAATCCAAATTAGGTTTAGAAAGTTGCTAAAAATAAATAAAAATCATAATTAAACTAAATTACTCATGGGGGACTAGTCCAAACTCTTAAACCCTAAAGTTTAGTGTGGTGGGCCATGGTTAGCTAACATGCTAATTACAGCTCAAGTCGAAATTCACCGGGGTCCCGAATTAACTCGGAATGCGATGAAATTCGAACCCGACTCCTATAATAATTAAATAATAATATTCATGAAATAAAATTCCCAAAAATATTATAAAATGGAAAATTACCATTTTACCCCAAACTGGGAAAAGTGAGGGTGACAAGTCTATCCACCTTAAAAAAATTTCGTCCTCAAAAGTGAAGACAACAAGCACAGGAAATCACAAACAGAATTAAAGAAAATAAATTTATACCTCAGGGCGCGAAAAGATAAGGGTAACGCTCCCGCATGTCGTCCTCCCTCTCCTAGGTAGACTCACCTGGAGAGTGATGTCTCCACGCAACCCGAACCAAGGGTATGACCTGGTTCCGGAGCACCTTCTCCCTGCGATCCAGAATCTCCACCGGCTGTTCTGGATAGCTGAGAGTAGGTCCCACCTGTATCGCTGAATGGTCTAATACATGGCTAGGATCTGCCACGTACCGCCTTAGCTGAGATACATGAAACACGTTGTGCACTCCCTCGAGCCTGGTAGGCAAGTCCAGTCGGTAGGCTACTGCACCGATCCTCTCTAAGATGGTGAAAGGTCCGATGTAGCACGGACTGAGCTTTCCACCGCCGCCAAAGCGAATAGTGCCACGTGTCGGGGATATCCTCAAAAATACCATGTCACCCACCTAGACACAAGACAAAAACTCAACACACAACTAACAAACAATCACAACAAACATGACAAGAATTGAAACTAACCTCGAACTCTAACGGTCTCCGGTGACTATCGGCCCAATGCCGTTGCCTATCCTGAGCCACCCGAAGTCTGTCTCTAATCAATCTGACCTTCTCGGCCGCATCCACAACCATCTCCGGCCCAAGAAGCGCCCGCTCGCCGACATTGTCCCAAGACAAAGGAGTACGGCATCTCCGTCCATATAGAGCCTCAAATGGTGACATCTCTATACTGGCCTGGTAGCTGTTGTTGTAAGCAAACTCTACCAGGTGAAGATGGTCCTCCCAAGAACCCCCGAGATCTAGCACACATGTGCGAAGCATATCCTCCAAAGTCAAGATGGTCCTCTCCGACTGCCCGTCTGTCTGAGGATGATAAGCAGTACTAAACTTGAGTGAGGTGCCCAAGCTAGCCTGCAAACTCCTCCAGAAGTGGGAAGTGAATTGGTATCCTGATCTGAAACTATGCTCACCGGAATACCGTGCAATCTCATGATCTGACGAACATACTGCTCAGCCAGCCTCTCCGTAGACAAACCCGCTTTGAAAGGCAAAAAGTGGGCCAATTTGGTCAATCTATCAACTATGACCCAAACAGCGTCCTTCTCTCCTGGCGACCGTGGAAGTCCAGATACAAAGTTCATGGTGATGTGCTCCCACTTCCATTCGGGAATGGGTAGCGGCTGTAGCAATCCACCTGGTCTCTGCCTCTCGGCCTTCACCTGCTGACACACAAGACAACGAGATACAAACTGAGCTACCTCGCGCTTCATGCCATACCACCATACGTGCTCTCTCAGGTCCCTATACATCTTGTTGGCTCCAGGATGCATAGAATACTGAGAGCGATGCGCCTCCTGAAGAACCTCCTCCCGAAGCTCTCCACGCGGAATGCACAGCCTAGTACCGTGCCGCAACGACCCGTCTTCGGCTACAGAGAAATCGTCAAGCAAGCCCATCCTCACCTGCTCCCTGATGCTCCTCAGGGCATCATCATCGTACTGCGCTGACCTGACTCTATCCATCAGCTCAGACAGAATCTGCAAACCCTACATCTAGATCTCCATGCCCGGAATGATGACCTCGATACCCAAACTATCCAGGTCGGCCAACAAATAACGATCTGTCGTCAAGAACATAGCAACTGGATACCTGCTCAAGGCATCTGCGACTACGTTGGCCTTCCCTGGATAGTACTGCAAGGATATATCGAAGTCCTTCATCAGCTCTAACCACCGCCTCTGCCGCATGTTCAACTCCTTCTGAGTGAACACGTACTTCAAGCTCTTGTGATCTGTGAAGATCTCAACTCGCTCACCATACAGGTAATGCTTTCACAACTTCAAAGCAAATATAACTGCGGCCAACTCCAGATCATGAGTAGGATAGTTCTTCTCATGAGGATGCAACTGCCTGGATGCATAGGCAATCACCTTCCCGTGCTGCAGAAGAACACACCTTAAAACCTTCCCGGAAGCATCGCTGAAGATCGAGAACCCTCCTGACCCAGATGACAAAGTCAGGATCGGAGCTGAAGTCAACCTCCTCTTCAGCTCATCTAATGCAGCCTGACACTCATCAATCCAGACGAACTCCACATCCTTCCTGGTGAGTCTAGTCATCGCCTCTGCAATCCTCGAGAAGTCCTGGACGAACTTCCGGTAATAACCAGCCAAACCCAAAAAGCTCCGAACTTCGGCAACTGAACTGGGCGTAGACCAAGACTCCACTGCCGAAATCTTCCTCTGGTCTATTGAAATCCCGTGCTCGGTCATAACATGACCTAGGAACTCCACCTGGTCTAAGAAGAACTCACACTTTGAAAGCTTTTCGTAGAGTTGCTCCCTCCTCAGAGTGTTTAACACAAATCTCAAGTGCTCCTCATGCTCCTCCTGTGTCTTCGAATAGATCAAGATATCGTCTATGAAGACCACCACAAACTTGTCAAGGTACTGATGGAATACCTTGTTCATCAAGTTCATGAACACCGTGGAAGCATTGGTCAACCCAAATAGCATTACTGTAAACTCGTACTGGCCGTACCGGGTCCGAAATGCCGTCTTAGGAATGTCATCCTGCCTCACCTTCAGCTGGTGATACCCGGACCTCAAATCTATCTTCGAAAAGACCTTTGTCCTACTCAGCTGATCGAACAAGTCGTCGATCCTCGGCAAAGGGTACCTATTCCTGATAGTGAGGTTGTTGAGCGCCCGGTAATCAATGCACATGCGGGACGTATCGTCCTTCTTCGGCACGAACAGGACTGGCGCTCCCCAGGACGAAGAACTGGATCTGATGAACCCCTTGTCCTGCAGCTCGTCGACTTGCTTTTTCAGCTCTATCAACTCGCTGTTGTTCACCCTATAGACATGCTGCGAGATGGGCTCGACGCCCGGCACCAAGTCTATGGAGAACTCAATGTCCCTGTCTGGCGGCATCCCCGGTAACTCCTCGGGAAAGACATCCGAGAACTCAGCAATCAACGGATATGGCAAATCCTGCCCCACCAACAAAGTTCCACAGAATCCAGCCTCCGGCTCCGCTGCTCCTCGAGAAAACTCGATCTCTGGCTTACCCGGCGTCCTAAAAAGAACTCTGTCTCCTCTACAATCAATGCTAGCATGGTGCATGTTCAACTAATCCATACCGAGTACCATATCGTACCTCGGTAGGGGAATTACGAGCAAACACGCACTCAAGTCCCGGCCTCTCAGAGTGACTCTCTGCCCCTTGCAAATATTATTAATCAGTATAATACCTCCCCCGGTCATAATCTTGCAAGTCCTACCCATATATTCAGCAATGATATTGTGTCTCATAGCAAAAGAAACAGACACAAAACTTTGGGTTGCCCCAGAATCAAATAAGGCGAAAGCAGGAAAAGAATCTAGGAGAACATGACCTGCTACAACATCTCCCACAGGCTCCGCCTCCTCCTCTGCTGCCAAAGCGAATACCCTGCCCGCGGGTGCTCCCCTCTGGTGCTGGACAAAATGCTACTGCTGGGTCTGGAGTGGAGGACCCCTCTGCTGAACCGCTGGTCCTCTAGCCGGCTGCACCCTGTCCTGGCCTCCCTTGGCTGCCCGAGCAGGGCAGCCCTTCAGCTGGTGGTCGGTCCCTCCGTAGAATAGGCAAGCACCTAACCTTTTCCAGCACACGTCTCTGCTGTGCCCCATCTTCCCGCAGAAGGTGCACTGCTGGATCTGCCTCTGGCCCTGACCCTGATGCTGCTGGACACGTGCCGGTGCCTGCTGAATCTGCAACAGAGGCTGCTGCTGAAACAGCCTCTGCTGCTGCTGCTCCTGAATGTGGAGGCGCTTGGTCGGTCCTGCACTGGAACTCGCCCCCATAGTATCTGCGCTCCTCTTCGGCTTGAGGTCGAAGTCCTCCTCTGCGATCTGTGCGTCCATCAATATCTGATCGAACGTTGCGTCACGGTGACCCGAGGTGCGGGTGTGCACTGCATGAATAAGTCTCCTGCGGAACTTACGAGCCTTCTGTCCCTCATCCCGGATCATATCGAGAGCGAACCTGCTAAGGCGGAAGAACACAGCTGCATACTCGTCCACCGACGAGTTCCCCTGTACTAGACCCACGAACTGGCCCTCCAATGCTCTAAGAGCCACGTCCGGGAAGAACTTCTCCTTGAAGAGCCTCCAGAAGCTCTCCCAAATCAGCCCTCTCACCGACGCACGTGGATCCGTACGGTACCATGTCAGCACAATATCAAAGAATCGGCTGGCTGCGGCCGAAACCCTAAGTGCTCTAGGAAGCTCTGCCAGCTCCATGCTCCGCTGTACATCCTCTAGCCAGTCGTCTGCATAAAGGATGCCCTCTGTGCCTGTGAAGTCCCTGGAGCTCATCTTCCTAAAGTCTAACACTGTCCCCGGCCTGGACTGCTGCTGGCACGGCTACTGGCCAGTACGGCCCTGTAACGTACCCGGTGCCACTCTCTCTACTGCTGCCAATGCAAGCTGATGCGAGTTCTCCATACTCTGCCTCAGTATCTCGATCTGATGGTGTGACGCCTCCGACTGGCGCTGCGACACCTCTGCGTGGGCCCGCTGTGTCTCCATCAT
This sequence comes from Iris pallida, assembly GCA_029216955.1. Classification (NCBI taxonomy): domain Eukaryota; kingdom Viridiplantae; phylum Streptophyta; class Magnoliopsida; order Asparagales; family Iridaceae; genus Iris; species Iris pallida. Next base: position 594,648 of record JANAVB010011599.1, on the reverse strand, counting down.
CTGCTAAAGGAGAAGGAACATATGGTGCGTATCCGTCGGTATCGGTGGTGGTGGCGACAGTATCTTCGGAACAACGGCTGTAACCCTCTAGGGTGGAGGTGGTAGACCTCCCTGTGCAACTATCTGGGTCTCCGGAATAGTAGAATCACTGGGGGCAGTCTCGTGAACCTCCTCCTCTGTCTGATCAGATCTCTCAGGCAAGCTACTCGATCCAGAGGCCTGCGGATGCGTCTTCGTCATCCTGGAGACGAATTGAAACAAAGAGATCAATATGGCACATGAGTAGATTATCAAAGAAGGACAGTTAATTTAACACAAGGTGAATAATCATAATAATTAAAAGATCAGAAATTTCCTAGGTGTGATTGAGAAACTCCTATCATGTCCTAGGTCCTACGTCCTAATTGCAGGCTCGTAATTAGTACTCTAAGTCGAGCACCATTACGAGATTGCACTAATTGCGATACTGGACCTGCATGGGCCACCACAAAAATGTGTCACAACCCGTACCCTTATGAGGGGCACGAGCACGTGGGTATATCCAACCTACGCCGCAGAATCGGTGGTAGAACGCTGTATATAACGTCTGTAAATACCTACGACTAACAGTTAAAATGTACCTGTACAGTATATACTCTCTGAATGGAGGTGACATAACAATATAGTCTCAATCACAGAATAAAACTAAGGTAGATAGCTCAGAGGAAAGACATAAGATAAATAAAAGAGTAAATAAGTGCAGAGTCCAATACAAGCCCAGATATATACATCACAGGGTATCAAAATATAATATAGAACTACAGTCTGATAAGCTAGCTGGATCGCAGTCCAGTCAAACCTAGCTAACCTACACTACTCTGGAAGTACAAAATCTAGTGGCTCTACTATAAGGCCACGGTCCAAAGCTACTCCATCTAACTCGATCCCATAATAGGTCGAGCAGTCCGCATCAGAATCATCTGTAATATATCATAACGGTATCCTGTCAGGAAAATGAGCAAGTACAAACACTAACAACAGTTCCATGTGAATTGACAAGTTCTATAAGAGACAGTACAATGAACTACAAGACAAAGATATATGAAGACTTGGGAACCGTTCGGAAGCCGAGTTACAACCCTTAAACCAAACAAGGACCGGGGTTGTAACTCTTCTCCTGAGCAGAACTTAGTCTCCAATCAAGGTACAATATAAAGGCATGTAGAGCATGTGAGTAACTGTATATCATGCATGGTGAGAAAGTACTGAATATAGAACAGAACAGGATATATGACAAGAAAAGTAAATATAAAATGTGCCTCGAACATTATAGCCTAATGTGATCGGTATGGGTCAAGAATCAGGCTTCCAGCCGACCGGCTACAAGTACGTGGACTCGACCCGGCCGGGATGGTAAGCTATGGAGCAAGTAGTAGCACAGGTCAGGCTATACCCATCGTGAGGGGAGGGTATAGCTAAGATACAAGTAGTAACTCAAGGTGGACATTGATCACACTATCTATAATATTCCCCATTCTCCGAATAGTATACGGATCCGGACATAGCACGTCATGACGCGGGATTCCCAAAGAGGGGAGCAAGTCCTTTTCAGGAATCGGCGTCAATACAAGTACGAGAATCAAGACTAAACAAGTACCAGTATCTCAAGAAATCTAGGAATGACATCTCATTACAGGAATCCGACAATACTAGTCCGTGAACTATCGTGTCTGAGAATCAAGTAAGACACTACGACTGAATCGGATATAGCAAGTATCAAGACAATGAAAACTATCAGTGAATGTACTCGCCTGCTGTCCTGAGCTGTAGGATATATCAATGCTCAGAGCGGTATCAGAAGACCTAAATATGAGATACTGTGTGTTAATTTAGGTTTAAACAAGTTTAGGAATGATTTACAATGAATGATATACAATCTAGGTCAAACTAGGTCTTCCTGAGTCACACTAAGTCCTGTCAAGTCAATCTAGGTCAAATCAAGTTATATCAAGTCAATCTAAGACAACCCAAG
>JANAVB010011599.1:405137-587637 GCA_029216955.1 Iris pallida | reverse complement strand
ACAGAGGCCGATACGGTGAATTTCGACGGATACGCATCAAATTCGTCGTACACACGTAACCAATTTGAATTCCGTCAAAGCTCACACATCCATGAAGCCGAAATGCACCTTTTGATGCTTTCGGTTCACGACCACGTCGCTCGGATTGTCGGGACGCACGTCGTATTGAAGGTTTTCATAATTTTCAGAACATGTTTTTCTCAATTTTTATCCATGAATAACTTCCAGTATAATACCTTAAAAACAATTCTACAAAAAGGAGTTTGATCTCGTATATGTTTTCTACAGGTCTGTTTAAATGGATTTTCAAAAAGGTTAATGGTTTAACGAGGATTCATTCGTAAACAGGGGTACATCGACTACTTAATGTCCTGTTTTGAACAGGATTTTGGCCCATCTTGGCGTCGAGTTTTAACTCGATTCTGATTCGATTTGAGTCGAAGTTATTCAATGGGTTCGAAGTCCTGTAGGTTGTGTTTCCAACACATATTTTGGTTCAGAAAATGATGAAGAGCCGAGGGAGAAAACTTAAAAGGAAGTGGGCTCCGCGTTGATATTGCTGTCGCGGCCACTGTTCAGTGCTCGTGCGCGCGCGCTGCCTCTGGCGGCTCTGGCCGCGTACGACGGTGGCGCCGACGGCGGGTGGCCACGCAGACACCCCTGAGTGTGCGCGTGTGGGTGGCGACGCAATTAGTTTAGGGTTTGATGAGAACTCCTTCTCTATCGCTAGAATTCGTATGTATATAACTCTGGTTGTTAAACAGACCCTGGGTGTCGGGCCTGTGGGCACGGTGGGCCGCTGGGCTTTGGGGGTTGTTATTTCTTTTTTTTTTAACATATAAACTATATATATATATATATATATATATATATATATATATATATATATATATATATATATTTAAAAAAAACCAAGCGGCCGTGTCGGAGACACCCAGCCACCGCCTGGCCCGGGGGCCGTGGGCGAACCCCCAAGCCGCCCCCGTGGGGGCTCGAACTCCGTCCAATGCCCCGGGTGCCAAAGGCCCTAACCGGTAGGCTACAAGGCCATTGGCTATATATATATGTATATATATATATATATATATATATATATATATATATATATATATATATATATATATATATATATATATATATATGTATAGACACACACACACACACACACATAAAAAAAAATATTTATACACACACACACACACATACACACACACACACACACACACACACACACACACACACACACACACACACACACACACACGCACACACATATATATATATATATATGTATTTATCATATATATATATATATTTTTTTACACACACACACACATATATATATATATATATGTATATATATATATATATATATATATATATATATATATATATATATATATATATATATATATATATATATATGCATATGATAAATACATACATATATATATATATATATATATATATATATATATATATATATATATATATATATATACTGCGTGGAGCAGAATGAGGCGTCCGTGTAGCAAACTCAGTGCACGGTCGTCGTGCGACAGATCGGGGAATCGGCACCATTCGCCCACGGGTATAAGCGACATGACGACCACGCGGCCCGTCGTGCGGCGCTGCTGAGGGCGACGAGAAGACGTCCGCCATAAACGATCGCATGCTCGATCGTAAGGGCGTCGGCGATCGTCGCCAATATGCGCGTCGTGCACATAGAACGGGCGGCTGGGCGGAATTGTTAGTCGCAGGCGACAAGGAATCAGTGGCCGTCGTACGGGCGGTCACCCTTGGTCGTCTAGGCGTCACTTCGGCGTCGTGGGCAAAGCGAGGTATTGAGTAACTGCCGTCGAAAGACGGTGTGCTGCTGAGCGGAGCTCTGGAGCACGCGGAGTGCGAGGGGTACGTGTGCACGACGATGATGACAAGGGGTACGTGTGCACGGCGATGATGACAAGGGGTACGTGTGCTCTGGAGCGCGCGGAGTGCGAGGGGTACGTGTGCGCGGAGTGCGAGGGGTATATGTATATATATATATATATATTTGTATATATTTTAATATATATATTTGTATATATATATATATATATATATATATATATATATATATATATATATATATATATATATATATATAAAATATATATATATATATATATATACACACACACACACACACACACATACACCATGAATACAATTTTAAGCAATAAACTATTCTAAATATATTTAATATTGCAACATAGAATTCTTAATATATATACACAACATTTTATATAAATGAAATAAAATAATATTATTTTTATATATACGTATAAAAGCCTATTTTCATGTACTATGAATATATTTCTATATATATATACACATGTATATATAATCTAGGTAAATCCCAAAATCCAACATATTTATTAAGGAAATTATTTACTATAATATTAATAAAATATTATTTAATATTAAGAACTTATCTATATATATATATATATATATATATATATATATATATATATATATATATATATATATACATCCACCTTTTATGAAATCGACTACCAGGTCACTAAATTAGAATAGTGATACAACATACGTCTACATGGTCGCCTTTGTTCTCCCTACGTGCCTACATGGGTTTGGGTTGGGTTCAGGTTAGTTTGGTACAATCGGATCTTCTAAAAGTCAATAATCTAAATAATAAATAATTAAAACGTCTTTAGAGGATAAGTCGCAACTTGGCATGGTTTTCTTAGTTAGGACACATTTATGGCTGGGTCTTCCCTGTCATGGCTAAGACACTGGCCAAGGCACACCACTGCACTATCCGTGCCATGATTTCTAGTCACCTTGTACTCCAAATCTCAACTATGACCAAGGCCATCTACCGTAATAATTAACTAATTAATTATTTATAAAAATCTAAAAACCACCATTTGAATAAAATAATTAATAATAAAAAATATTTTAAGATTTCCGGGAAGGGAAGTTAGATATCCAGACCAGCACCACCGAGGAAGCCATTTTAGGATCGAAATCCCACGCCCATTTAGACATCCGCATTGGAGCTTACGCAATATTCTAGATTTCCTTCAAACGTAATCTCAGATAGTCCTCCTCGAGGGAGGGCCGGAGAAGCAGTGCTGGTCGCCAACGATGCCTACGACGATCGGGCCGGAGAAGCTCATCTTGCCTAAAACCCTCCGTATAACTTCAACCAGCGGCCGCTTGATAAAGAACTTACCATTCACGGCAAGCCGGAAGGGAGTGGATAGCGCTGCCACATCCTCGGATGTGAATGCAATGACCGGAGTGCCATTCGAAACAGAGAAAGGGTGAGGGGGATGAGGAGCTGACTGGGGAAAGGAGGGTACCCCAGATGCCGCCTCCAGGAAAGAGTGCACCATCCTAGGTCGGAAGGGAGCAGCACCCTGATGCGCCGAAGGAAGCGGCCCGACCTCAATAGGGGCATCGCCTGATGCAACCGCAGGGACGACCACAGTGGGGACTATGCCACCAACAACAGATCGAGCCGGCGACCACCCAGCGGCTAGTGGGTTGGGGGAGGTGGCTGCCTGCCTAATCAGGGGAGAAGAACAAAGAGGGGCCGAGGGGACCGTGGATGGGGGGAGAAGAGGATAACGAGGCATGGGGAAAGTAGGCGACCGATGCTGGCGTCGGAAGGATGATGCGCCGGCAGGCCGCAAATACACCAAACCAGAGCTGGAGGCATGAGAGGCTTCTTGGAAGAGAGAGACCAGAGGGGATCTAGGGTCTCCGCCTGCGGATGGCATGCTCGCAGATGACGGCGTAGGGGACGAGGGGGGCTCCACCATCGAACGACCCACCATGGGGGCAGCCGAGGAAGCGCCGCATGGGGGAGAGAAAGAAAAAAGAGAAAGGGAGGGAAGGGGAAAAGGGAACCTGGAGGAGGACTGCCCCGCCTCCATCAGTAGAAAAGGGGAGAAGAACTAGTCGATCGGGAGAGGCCATGGGGAGAGCCCTTGGGCCGGCTAGGAAAGGGAGCAAAACATATTATATATATATATATATATATATATATATATATATATATATATATATATATATATATATATTTTATATATATATATATATATATAAATATATATATATATATATATATATATATATATATATAATTCCTTTTATAAAAATGTAAAAATTTATTAAAAATATATATATATTTATAATTAATATATACCAAATCTTAATTGGTTTATTAAAATAACAAAATAAAAACTAGATAAATTTTAGGGGTTTTACAACCTACCAAACTTATAAAAATTTCAACCTCGAAATTTAGAATAACGCACGATCTATGATTAAACGAAATTAGAAGAATCAAGGTCGCGATATCGTACTCAATCCTCGAAAATTAAAAACTATGCACCGTACAAAAACGAAATGCAACGCAGAAGTAAAGTATCAAGTACTAATATCGTACCTCAATTTTTGAACAGATAAAAAAGTGATTGTATATGTCATTCTTGCCCTCCCCAGTTTGGCAAGTAATTCTATGATGACACACGACCGAGGAAATATAATGTTTCACTCTTCTATAGTATACATGGATTATAGATAAGCGTAACAAACTCTAAGGTACATCATAAAACTTTTAACGACTAAATCCTAAATCTTCCATTTGACCATCTTACCGTCTTTACACTATTTTTATTACTACTATTAGTATTTTAACCTTGTAACTAATTCCTATCAATCACTCATAATCTTCATAAACTGCTATATAATTTATAACCTCGCTCCTTGTTGTATGTTTCCATCATTTGTCCTGATTATCTTCCATTATTGTTTATATTTATAATACTTACTCTTGTCGAAAATCCTTAGATCATGATTCATTTTGTCCATCCAAATTTTTATATAGATTGCTGATCTAATTTCTTAAGACTCTGAAGTCGATCTATCCATGATTATCTAGGCAAGCTAGGGTGCACCCAAGGCAACCTAGTACTTACTATAAGCACTTCTTCAACTATCATGTCCACAATATATATATGTATCATAATCGTGCATATATCTTATTCATTTCACTAAAAGGCGTGTCCATGGAGTTTTCTTTTTCAATTGCTAATAAATGAAAGGTGTTGAAGACGAGTGGAATTTTTTTTAGTCATCTAACGAATAAGGGTATTGAAATTAAGGTTTAAGGGAATCAAGATGAAAATAAATAGATATTCATAATGACAACATCGTTTCTTGAGAGAAGATTATATCCGAGTCTCCAAAGTTGGGGCATGATAATGGAAAAGATTTGGATTAAGCAATGCGAAGAAGTTTGGTTTGGGAATTACTATTGTCAATCGAATACTACACATATTCTTTATAGGTTATGTACTTTAACGGGTCAGAAGGAATGACTTAAACGGATTTCAACTGAGACTAGGTAGTACAAAAAGATTCGATTAAAGTGGTTGACTAAGGATCAATATTGCGAGAACCATGAAAGAGAAAATTTTATAACCCAAATAAGAGAAATTATAATAAGTTTAAGAAGGATTTACATAGGGTTGGATTTGGAAGATAGGACACGATTTTGAGAAGTCTTTTATACGAAACTAAAGGTTTAGTCAATGTAATTTAGATGGGAAGAGAATTGGTATCCTACAATAGTATGGACATTTGTCGCAAGGTCGAATTCTGACCAAGGGGTTGGTCCTCGAAATTAAAGTACGACTAGAAAAAGAATAAAGATTATGATTAACTGCATAATTCAAAGTATTGTCAGCGCAATGACAGGAGTCTGCGATTGCGGAAGAAGATAGGTAACTTAAAATAAAATGGTAGTGGTATGGTTGATGGCGAATTCCAACTTCTAGTTACTAGAATAGTCTTAGACTCTGGATGGTTCATCTGCTGAAGGTATACACTCTTGCTCATACTAGGGCATAGGTTTATCTATCCTAGTTTCTTGGAATATGACTTAAATTACATCAAAGTAATATCTAAGGCCAACATCTATCATGTATCTCCTTATAGTTCATATATTTCATCTTCTCTTAAACAAGTGCATTCAATCCCATATCCTAGTTTTACCGTAGGTTATTTCCAATAGCATCGTTCAACAATCTAAAATTGAGATCTTCTAAGGTCCCTAACCGTCACTGATGCCTAAAAGTTTGGCATATCATTCAGCTTCTAGCAATTTTTCTCTATTTGTCACGACCCGCTTTCGAATAATCGGACACGAGTCGGACACGCCCAGCCTTCATCGTTGGACACGACAAAGTAAGCTGTACAGATCTAGGGAAAACTAATCAGATATACAAGAATAAATGTGAACACAGCATCTATAAACGAATCCCAAATCCAGATACATGTCTCAGAATTTATTACATTCTCGCAAATGAAAGAAAGTCTACTAGTCTCAATACAAGGAAATAATATAGAAATACTAAGGTAAGCTCTAGGCCTCTGCAGCCTCTAAGTCAAGAGCAACTCCCACTAGCTCTCCTGCATCTACTGGCTCTCCGCCATAATATGTGTCGCACTTTGCCTCCAACTCACCTGCAATATATCCTAGTCAGGAGCGGAGCTAAGCATATCCAAGTAAATGAACATAAACATCATGGTATGAACAAGAAACATGAAATATATGTGTAGAAGCATGGAAAATACTAAAGAAAATGACTCATGCGGCCAGAAAAGATCCATGCGGCTCAGAAAACTCATGCGGCTCAGGGAGTCATGCGACATAAGAAGCTATGTAGCCCGAGGCGTTCCATGCGGCTCAGAAGACACGTGGCCTGACAGTGCTCCCTCCGACCCATGCTGCATTAATTGCTTTGACGGCTGACCCCTCTAAAAAGTTGACAGCCCTGACACAAAAGCAGGTAATTATGACTCTGTCATAATGATGAATCTCTAGGGAAGAGAAAAGAGATCTCTGACACAAATCCCCCGAGAGCCATAAAAATGCCACGTGGCCTTGCCACGTGGGCGTTCGTATGTGGCTCACTTCTCATGCGGTTCAGAATGAATCCTATGCGGCTCAGGCCAAGAAAGCCTCATGCGGCTCGAGCAAAAAAACTTCTCATGCGATTCAGAATGAATCTGTCCTATGCGGCTCAGGCCAAGAAAGCCTCATGCGGCTCGATCGAGGACTTCTCATGCGATTCGAGAGGATCATGTCCATGCGGCTCGGGCGGATATGTACCTATACGGCCCACAAGGATTACTCTCCTGTGGTTCGTGGGCTCAAATGAGGGCCACTACCCAGGCAGCCCTGACACGTAGGCTTAACCATATGCGGCTCAAATTCATATGCGGCTCACTCGTCATGCGGTCCAGATCCCCTCAGCAGCTCCTAGGACACGTGTCCTAAACCGATTAATTCCTCAGATTTGCTGCCATTAAAAATTGGGTCAAATCCCAATAATCTGGGACACGTGGCAGAAGAATAGATCTAATTTATTCGCAGATATCAGAAATCATTATAAGAAAGATTTATTCCAATCAGCATTAATTGCTAATGGGATTTGGTGTAATCTACACCTAATGGCTCGGATTCGTCACAATCAGAAATGAACGGCCTAGATTGACCAATCCCCAGGCCGCCGCCATCTCCAAGATATAATCATTGGCAACCCTAATGATGACAGCCCACTATTATAAATAGCAGGGTGCCATTCCCTTGCGAAATATATACAATATCAGAGAGAAATACGTATATAAAGAGAGACTTCCCCTCCATAGTCAGAGAGAGAATACACACAGAGAGAGAGAGAAGCCAGAAGAGCAACAGAAGAGCAAGGACAGCATTTCTTCATCAACGCCAACCATCTTTTTACAAGGAGCCAAGGCTGCATACCGATCGTCCAAGGAGTAAGGCAGGGCTGCCGTCGCCTTCCCGAGCCTCTATCGTCACCCCCAGAATCTAAAATAAACAATTGTACTTAGACTGCTGTACCTAGGTTTTCGTCCCTAGGCTTTCTTTGTACAAGCGAGTTTGTAACGTGAAGTAAAAGTCTGGTCCTCCGATAATTGTTCTGTTCTTTTATATTTCATGGCAAACACGATGGCGACTCTACTGGGGACTAACTTCTCCACGGCTGAGGAGTTGGTGACGCAATCAGATGCAGCCAAGCTTGGCTCCATGCAATAAAAGGTGGTCAACCGGTTCGACCAACTGGCGTTCGAAGAAATGCTCTCCGACAAGAGCACTGGCCCGGTCCAGAAGCGAGCCCGCACAAAGAAGGCCCGTAAGGAGCAAAGACCCCGATCCTTCGTTCCTACTAAAGCTCTCGCGGAGACACCCTCTGTTGTTCAAGACGGCGAGCAAGATTCTCCTGCGGCCCCACTTCAGATCGTAGACAACTCTGCTGTCCCGAAGTCCGGCAGAAGAAAAAACTATGATGCTGGACTTGCAGGGACAAAGAGAAACTCTATGAGATCCGAGCCGCATAAGGGTATCAGCCGCAGGGAGAAAGCTCATGCGGCTACATCCTCCAGCCGCATGAAGAAAACTCATGCGGCCATATCTGTCAGCCGCATAGCTTATGCAGCTACAGTTGCCAACCACACGGATGAAACTCGTACGGCTATGGGAGTCAATCGCTTGCAGAAAACCCATGCGGCCACAGTTGCCAACCGCATGTGGCCAGCCTGTACGGTCGTGACTCCTAGCCGCATAAAAACAATTCATCCGACGGCAGAAGACAACCGCATGCAGACAGCCTGCACGGTACCCAACTCTAGCCGCATAGCATCCGTTTCATGCTTCTTTCGATCAGTCTTCGACCGTCTCTCATGTGGTCCTGACCCTGATGGTTCTCTGGATGATAAGCCAGACTCTGTGGTATTCAACTTGGACTCCTCCTATTACGCACCCGCAGGTGTTAAAAGCAGGAAGTCTAGGGCAGCGCGGGCTCATCGAGCCCAGTCAGCTGTTCCAATCTCTGACTATCGGGGCGTCCCGTTGACTATCACACGGGCCTCGGATGGAAAGTTGTATACAACCGCTCGAGTCCAGCCCCCGGCGGCAAACGGACAGAGTGGTTCCTCTGACCTGCGGGAGGCGATCCTCCACAAATGTAAGGAAAGAGAAGGAGTATCGACGTGCAAAGAGTCCTCGCTTGGACATCGCTGCACCCAAATCATCGTCAACTGCTGCTGCAACAACGCGGCAGTGACGGAAGATCAGCCGTCCGTCTTCCAAAGACTACAGCATTCGAGCTCAGAAGATGAGGCATCTCATGTTGTCTCCTACAATTCCACTCAAAAGGTCCCTGCCGAAAGGAGGAGGAAAAAGACAAGCATCTCCAGTCCCAAGATATCAACGACTACAGCTAAGAAACAGTCGTCTAAACGGCTGTCTTCCACCGGAGTATTCCAACACACCCGTTCAAAGACGAAATCTGCTGTAGTAAGAAATTCATTATCCACATCGCTGGGGGTTGGGGGTAGCACTCCTCCGAACATTCGCAACAATCCGATGTTTCAAGGAGCCGAGCCCGGGGAAACGACTCTTCCATCAGGTACGACAGGCACCGATGTCCCCGAGGACATCCATGATTCTCAAGACGAAACAAATTCTGAAGCTGGGGGTACTGTTCCCTCCGAGTCCGAACCAGAAGACAATATTCCAACATACCCCGATGACTTCTCGGTACATGGGTATGACTCCGAGGGCACATCCTCCACCGTTCCTTCCATCACTCCTCACGTAAGGACGGTGTTCATGACGGACAGCAATCAAGGTGGTTCCAGTGATCGCCAGCGCATCGACAATCTCGAAGCCATATTACTTGCTTTGGTCAAGTCTGTAGACGAGATTAAAGCAGCCCTTCCAACTCTGCAAGGAGGGACGCCTGGCCAAACAAGCGCAGGTTCCGTAGTCAATGTGGACTCGAATTCGGCGGCACCAAACCCGGGCAACAATCTTCCCAAAATAACAGCCCCTACCGCAACAGATGAGATCCGAGAAGTAAGGAGGGAGGTTCAAGAGCTCCGAGCCATGTTCCATGCCCGAGAAAATGCTCAAGACCTCAGAATTCGGCAACCATACCCTGCTGAATGGAGGGATGTTCCATTCCCACCAAAATATAAGCCGTTCAATATCAACCCATATGATGGCAAGACCTCAGCGAGTCGGTACATCACTTACTTCGAGGTCACCACGGACCATCTGCCCCACGATGATGCTATCCTCACTCGATTATTCATTGGGGCATTAGAAGGTGTCGCCTTCGACTGGTATCGTAATCTGCCGGACAACTGCATCCACTCCTTCGCCGGCTTCTAGTGCCTGTTTTTGGAGAGGTTCTACGAAGTAGGGTAGGACGTCACCATGTCCACCCGCATGGACGTCGTCCAAGGGGAGAAGGAGTTGACAAGGAACTATATTGAGCGGTTCTGCCAAACTGCCATGAAGCTGCCCTCCGAAAATCCAGATTCCTCTTTGATTGAAATCTGCCAAAAGAGACTGCTTCCAACAATCAGTCTCTGGATGGGCGAAAGTCAATTCAAAGATTGGAAGGCCTTCATTATCAGCGCCACAAGCGCCAAAGAACGACTGAAGAAGGCTCGCCAACTGGGATTGCACATCTCGGAAGGAGAAAACAAGGGCAAGCGTCCCAACAACGATAATGGGGGTAATCCCTCCAACAATCGGGACAGCAAGGGAAAGCAGGCTATGGTGGCCGATACAACACAAAAACCTGAGACGAAGCCCGCAGACAAACAATGGCCGCAAATCGATTACTCCTTCGAAGACGGCCACATCAAGCCTATCTTGGATATGCTCATACAAGGGGATAGAATTCAGCTCCCTCCACCGAGACGGGAGCCTCGGCCGGCTGATCTAGAGAACCCAAAGTTCTGCCATTACCACCGTTATGTACACCACGCTACACACGATTGCTACCAACTGAAACGCTACATCCAAAGCCTCATCGATTCGAACGCTCTGGCCATCGATTTTGAAGAAGTAACCGTGGCAGCCAATATGGTGTCCGTACAATTCGGTAGCTTCCCTCTGACGGAGACTCAAGACGGGGTGATCCCCGTCCCTCTGGCAACAATGGAGATTACCAATCTTCTACCTCCCCGAGATCAGGCTGCCGGTCTAGTACCCCTCACCACATCTCGAGGGGAGGTCATGTGGATCCATCCAGACTTGGTGTCAGAAGTGACTCCGCCCACACCATCTTCCACCGACAAGAAGAAAAGTGGAAAAGTCAGGACTTGCCACAAAATCTCAGCAGACAACGAGGAAGCTACAGCCGTCGTCACACGATCCGGAGCACAATCCCAACCTGTGGTTGACAATCCAGCTGAAAATCATTAACCCACTACAACTGATGCTCTGGGACCGGCTCAGCCTTTGACGACCGACAAGCCTAGGCCGAGGGAGACCCGCTTCGACAAGTCCCTCCGAAAAGAGGCAGCCCAAGGGCTAGAGAAGCCCTACAACTTTGACATCTTGGCACAATTGTCTAACACTCCGGCCAAATTGTCACTGTACGAACTCCTAAGGCTCTCCAAGGACGTTCGTATTACATTGAGCGAAGCACTCCAAAATGCCGATGCCTATCTGGCTCAATCCAACCTCACCGGGGAGGACTCACCCGTGGATCTCCAAGACAGCGCCTGTACGGGAGCAATGCCCAACATCGTCTTTACTCCGCAGAACATGCTCATCAAAACTAACCTACATGATCGCCCGCTATACTACACGGGATACATCGGCGACGTGAAGGTGGATTGAATGCACATTGATCCTAGCTCTTCCACAAGCATCATCCCGAAGGGTCTGTTACATCATCTCTGTATCCCAATGCATCGCCTGACACCTACAAGCACCGCCATCACCGGTTTCAATTCGGGCAGGAGATACCCTATTCGGAAGATTCGTCTGAAGTGTCAGATTGGCGATCTCCAATCCGAAGTCACCTGCTACGTCATAGACGCAGACACTTCTTACAACATCCTCTTGGGGCGCCCATGGATACACGATTATATGATCATGCCTTCCAAGTTACACCAGTGCTTCAAATATGTCAACAAATACGGCTTCGTAAAGACGAAATTTGCTGATATCGATCCCTTCAAAGGGGTCGAATCCTACTACTCAGACTCCTGCCTATACAAAAAGTCGAAGAGGCACCTTGATGAAGGAAATGAACAAGCTGATACCGAAAAGGCCACAGGATCAGAAGGACCCCTGACGATCCACCTCCAAGCTCGTAAACCAGGCAGGTCCGCACCCCTTACTGCCACTCTGCGGAAGGATGCGATCAGCCTCTCGACACAGGAGGAATAGATGATAATCTGGCTGCCAAGGTCCGGCCAAGTGCCGAGACCCATAACGGGGCCACTAACAATCAGACTGCCGAGAGTCAGTCAACCCCAAATGGAGAAGCTCAATCCCTCCGATAGGCCACTGACGATACGCCTTCCCAAGAAGGGTCGTCACCCCGATGCAAGGTCTGACACTTCTAGCGAACCGGCCACTCCTCGCTCCACCCCGAGTGCCAAACTGGGGGTCGCTAGTCTGCCAACAACTCCACGCTCAACTCCATCAACTGAACCACTGACAATCAAGCTTTCCAGGTCGTCCTCTCAGTCTTCATTTACACAGGGGGTAGCCGAAAAGGAACCGAAGTTAGCCAAGTATGTGGCTGCCCACACTGATGTTCCCTCCGATGATGTAATCCCCCTAGAAAAGATACCTTACTTCATTAATAAAGGGTTATCTTTGAACTATACCGAGCTCAATAAGCTATGTACAATGTATGCTATGGAACACGGTATAGGCACCCACCTACATACACAAGTGACAAATGTGTACACCACGATCCAGCTTACTCCAGTAGAAGACGCTTACCGAATAATCGAGGGAGGAGATCATCCGATCATCTTCGGCCGAACGAACAACCCGCATCCCCTCACCATAGAAGAAGCCGACCTCGGGTCAGATGCCGGAAGACTGCCTCTGTATCTCTATAGCCCTCAATATAAATATCTCATGCAGAAATAGGGGTATGATCTGGAGACGACGCCAGGATTAAACTACGGTACTGGACGACGATTACCTTTGAAGCCGCCAGTCCCGGCGGGCAAACCACGGAACTACTATAACAAAACTCGATGCGGGCTAGGGTATGTAACGCCCACTGCGACCCCCGAAAGTTCAGATGAAGAATGCGACTGGCAATCACATTCAACCGGGTCACCAACTTCTGACTCAGATACCAGCATCGGAGACGTGTTCAGACAAGTCATGTCAGTCAACATGGCATTCGCCAACGCTTACGAGGAAGACGAAGACATCCCCGAGATCCTCGAGCTAGAGCCGTGGGTCCAGCAATTAGACGCACAATGGGAAAAGCGGTTCGAACTGAGAGAACCTCCTACTGAAGATGAGGTCACACAAGTGGATCTCGGCAGCGAATCTTCTCCAAAACCAATTTTCGTCAGTAAAAGCCTAACAGACGAAGAACGGGAATCGCTGCTAGAACTTGTCAGAGAATACATTGATGTGTTCGCCTGGAGCTATGAAGATATGCCAGGGTTAAATCCCGACGTTGATCTTCACAAACTCAACATTCGGCCAGATGCGAAGCCAGTCAAGCAACAACAGCGACGCTTCCGCCCCGGCATCATGGACGTGATCGAAGCTGAAGTCAACAAACTGATAGCCAGCAGTTTCATTCGTGAGGAGCAACATCCCGATTGGGTCGCCAATATAGTACCCGTCCTCAAGAAGAATGGGAAGATTCGAATCTACATCGACTTTTGCAACCTGAACGAGGCGTGCCCCAAAGATAAATTCCCCCTTCCTATAACAGACATCATGATCGACAACACCTGCGGCTTCGAACGTATGTCATTCATGGATGGCTTCTCGGGGTATAACCAAATCAAAATATCTTCTGATGACGAAAAGCATACATCATTCCGAACACCAATTGGCACGTACTGCTACACAGTCATGCCTTTCGGTTTGAAGAATGCCGGCGCCACCTATCAAAGAGCGATGAGCATCATCTTCAGAGACTACTTGCGCAAGACGGTGGAATGCTATGTCGATGACATCGCCGTCAAAAGTCGCTGCAAAGGAGACATCTGCAGGATCTAAGGACGGTATTCGACCTAATACGGGCACACAATTTGAAAATGAACCCTACGAAGTCCTTTCTGGGCATATCCAGCGGGAAGTTCTTGGGCTTCATCATCACTACAAAGGGTATCCATGTAGACCCTGAGAAGAAAAAAGCAATCATGGAGATGGGTCCCCCGAGAAATCTCCACGAACTCAGAGGCCTTCAAGGGAGGCTAGCTTACATCAGAAGATTCATTTCCAACCTCTCTGGGCGATGCCGACCATTCACGCACCTCATGAAGAAAGGGGTCTCATTCGTATGGGACGAGGAATGCCAGCGTGCTTTCGACAGCATCAAGGAATATTTGTCAAATCCTCCAGTTTTGGGGGTCCCGGTTCCTGGAAAACCATTCCTGCTCTATGTACGAGCAATGGAACATTCCCTCGGGGCTCTGCTCGCACAAAACAACGATGCAGGCCATGAGAAAGCTATATATTACCTCAGCCGAATGATAATTGGGCCAGAGCACCGATATACCGCTGTGGAGAAGGAATGCATCGCCCTGGTGTTCGCTATTCAGAAAACGCGGCACTTTGTCACCGGACAAACGATACATGTGATCTCACGAGTCAACCCTCTCAGGGTCCTCATAACTAAACCAGGGGCACTCAGCTCTCGCCTCACTACATGGGTAATATTGTTGTCCCCTTATCATATGATCTTCCTCCCACAAAAGGCAGTCAAAGGTCAAGCCCTGGCGGACTTCTTAGCAGCCCACCCGGGCTCGGAGTCCTCCAGGATATATGAAGAGATCCCAGACGAGGTCGCCGACTCGCATGCAACCTCTCACAATGATATATGGCGAATGTTCTTCGACGGTGCTTCGAGGACCGGACCTAAAGGCAATATAGTCGTCGGAGTCGGGGTAGTGCTAATCTCTCCTTCCGGATTGGTGATTAACCGCGCTTATTCCCTCATCGAGCCCTACTCTAACAATGTGGCCGAGTACAACGCTCTGGTCATCGGCCTCTAACTTGCAAGAGATCTGGGGGTAGAATACCTTGAAGCATACGACGATTCCCAGCTAATCGTCAATCAGATCCGGGGCTCATACGAAGTCCACCACGAAGACATGATCCCTTATCACCAAATAGCGATTAACATCATCTCGTCGTTCAAGGGGTTCTTCATCGAACATGTCCCCAGACTCCGAAATATCAAAGCAGATGCCTTAGCCGGTCTTGTCGCTTCCCTAGCAGTTCCGAATTATGATCGTCAAGCAGTGGATATGATAGGCCACGAACTGGTCTGTCCCAAAAATAATGTGTAATTCGTGGCAAGTTATTTTGCACAGACGATCGATGATGTCCCAGATTGGAGACAACCATTCATCGACTTCGTCGTCTACAACATCCTGTCCAAGAACCCAAAGGAAGCCACTTCCATCAGACGACGTTCTCTCAGATTCTTCTACGATACCGAGACAAAAATGCTGTATCGTCGCTCCTACGACGGATTACTGCTTCGGTGTCTGTCAAATACAGAAGCCAAAGAAGCCGTACGAGAAGCTCATGACGGTGTCTGCGGGGCCCACCAGCCCGGCCCAAAATTGCAAGACCGCCTTCGACGAATGGGCTAATATTGGCCCACAATGGTGGCATATGCGATAGATTATGCTAGAAAATGCAAAGCCTGCCAAGTCCACGCGGACTTCATTCACCAACATTCTGAGTTTCTACATCCGACAGTAGCGTCCTGGCTATTCGAAGCATGGGAAATGGATATCATTGGTCCAATCACCACACCTTCCTCCCGAGGACATCGCTTCATACTTGCGATCACTGATTACTTCTCCAAATGGGCGGAAGCTGTCCCACTCACAGAAGTCAAGACTTCAAACATGATCAGCTTCCTTACGCATCACGTCATCTACCGCTTTGGACTGCCCCGAAGGATCATCCATGATAATGGTCCGCAGTTTGCAAGCCACGCATTCTATCGGTTTTGCAATAAACACCGTATTCAGAATATCGCTTCGACGCCGTACAACCCGGCAGCAAACGGTTTAGCAGAGGCATTCAACAAAACAATCATTCCTCAAGAAGTTTGTCTCCTCCAACAAACGTGACTGGAACGAGAAGCTCGGCGAATGCTTATGGGCTTATCGTACCACAGTCCGAACAGCCACCAGGAATATACCATTCTCCCTGGTATACGTGAGTGAGGCAGTCCTCCCATTGGAGACTCAGATCCCCTCACTACGTGTCGCCCTCACACATCAATTGACAACAGACGACAACCACCATCGTTGGCTGTAGGAATTGGAGGCACTAGACGAAAAGCGCCTCTTGGCTCAGCAACGAATTGAGCTATACCAAGCACGCATCTCCGGGGCCTTCAACAAGAAGGTCAAAATCAGAACATTCCAGGTTGGCGATCTCGTTCTGGCAGTACGGAGGCCGATGATCATGACTCATAAGACCGTCGGCAAATTCCAGCCAAAGTGGGAAGGCTCGTTTATCATTGAGACAGTATTCTCCAACAGTGCTTACCGCCTCGCAAAATAAAACAGAGACTTGCTCATGTTGCCCGTCAACGACAAGTTCCTAAAGAAATATTATGTCTAAATGACATTTCAGATTATCGAGTCATGTACCCGCTGGTACCGCTGAACTCACGTCCATAACATTTCAGATTATCGAGTCATGTACCCGTTGGTACCGCTGAACTCACATCCACAACATTTCAGATTATCGAGTCATGTACCTGCTGGTACCGCTGAACTCACATCCACAACATTTCAGATTACCGAGTCATGTACCCACTGGTGCCGCTGAACTCACACTTTCTCAATATTCTAGATCACCGAGTTATGTACCCGCTGGTGCCTCTGAACTCACATTCCGGTCACTCTTTCAGATATTAAGTCACGTATGATTATACCTCTGAACTTTCTTTCTGAAAGAGATCCTCCTTCATGATCCACTACCCGCGCTTCCAGTGCACAAAAAGGGTAATCGATCCTCAAATTTTTGAAACGACCATGTCCTCATTACCTCTGAGTCGTTTTCACTTCCACCAACAAACTACCCCTCACATAGAACTTCCATGTCCTCCTACCTCTGAGTTGTTCTATGTACCCCCTCTTTATTGAGCCCACTCCTGCCATGTCCTCATTACCTCTGAGTGGGAAGGCTCCGTCGAAGAAACCTTCATGCTTGCCATGTCCACATTACCTCTGAACAAGTATGTAGGTCCCCTTTCAACCTATTATCTGTACCCACAACCGAAGTACGACAAGGATAATAGGTCCACAAATATCCTCGGCTGACCACAAATGTCCTCAGTTGACCACAAATATCCTCTGTTGACCACAAATGTCCTCTGTTGACCACCAATATCCTCCGTTGAGTTCACTCTTGCCATGTACTCGTTACCTCTGAGTAGGAAGACTCTACGTTCTAAAAAACTTGCCTGCTTGCCATGTCCTCATTACCTCTGAGCAAGTATGTCGGTTCTCCTTCATCCTATTATCCGTATCTTAAACCAAGGTACGCCAAGGATAATAGGCCCACAAATATCCTCAGCTAAGTTTCTTAGCACAAACATACCATCTCATCATGCCCCAGGAGCCCAGCTGCTCTACGGCGTTCCTGTTCCCAATACCAAGAGCACCCATGACCACTTTGCCATAGCTGCTTCAGGTATCCTGACCAAAACTTGTTATCTGTACCTAAAACCAAGGTATGCCATGGGTAACAGATCCACAAATATATCCCCTATGCGGAGGAGAACATCACCACAATATCACAGGCGCAGCAAGCAATACAAATGAAGGGTAGAATTGAAAGTACTCTTTATTTGAGGGAAGAAAAAGCATTACAAATTTCGGGATCATATCCCCTTCTGAAAAGAAAAAAAAAAGAGAAAGAAGAAACAGGTTTAAAAGATGGCTAAAACAAAAAAATTACTGAATAAAGAAGCTCCCACGAGCCTATGCGGTTCAGGTCAATAATGTCTTATGCGGCTCCAGTCCAGTTGGGTCTCAAAAAATACAGTTTCGAGGAAGCCTATGCGGTTCGAGTCAATACAGTCTCATGCGGCCCAAATCAGATGGAAGTTTCATACGACTCTAGCTCGATAGCTCATGCGGATTGGACGAATATACACAGTTCTAACAGAAGAACTCATGCGTCGCAAAACGCTATGCGGTTCAGCCTGCTAAAAACATATGCGGCTCCGTTCAGAGGAGACTTTATGTGTTTAAATCCTTCTTCTGCGGTTCAAACATGGGGCATTGTCTATGCGGTTCGGGCATAGAAAAGCCATGTGGCCCATACAATATATACGGCTCTGCCACCGACTTGGGAAGAGGCTTGTGCATAAATATGCAGCAGAGCCATGGGTACTCGAGATCCAAATGCAACCCTTACCCTTAAAGGCAGGACGAACGTCAGAGGGTACTTCGGGCGCTTCAGGCTCGACGGCTGACGAGGACGTCACCCTCTTGCCCTTTGCGGCGGCAGAAATAACTTTAGAAGACTTAGGAGCCATTGCTTCGACAAGAAGACAAGGAAGATCAGAAAGAGAAGACAGGAAAAAGAGTGAACGAAAGAGAAAGTAAAGAAGTCCCTCCGACTAAAGTCACCAGTATTTATAAACAAAGACGGAGCATTTCGATCCCCGTGCATACACTAAACCGACTCTTTGGTTATCAAAATAAGCCGCCGAAAATGAAGGCCAAGCTCCTCGGATCTCGCACCAAAAAGCGGCCTTTAAAAAAATCAACAACATTTAAGTGCTAAAGATTGCCATGCGTGGCAAATAATGACGTGGCAAGAAGCTATGCGGCTGAACAGTCTCCTGCGGTTGAGTCACCTATGCGGCTGAACAATCCATGCGGCCAGGACTTCTATACGGTCAGGATTTCATATGCGGCCAGAATAATACGACCATGCTTCTTATTTAAAGTATTTCAATTTTGCAAATTAAAAACTTTGAAGGGGGTCTTTTAGAAGCATGGAAAATACTAAAGAAAATGACTCATGCGGCCCGGAAAGATCCATGCGGCTCAGAAAACTCATGCGGCTCAGGGAGTCATGCGGCATAAGGAGCTATGCGGCCCGAGGTGTTCCATGCGGCTCAGAAGACACGTGGCCTGACATTGATCCCCTCCGACCCATGCTGCATTAATTGCTTTGACGGCTGACCCCTCTGAAAAGTTGACAGCCCTGACACAAAAGCAGGTAATTATGACTCTGTCATAATGATGAATCTCTAGGAAAGAGAAAAGAGATCTCTGACACAAATCCCCCGAGAGCCATAAAAATACAACGTGGCCTTGCCACGTGGGCGTTCGTATGCGGCTCACTTCTCATGCGGTTCAGAATGAATCCTATGCGGCTCAGGCCAAGAAAGCCTCATGCGGCTCGAGCAAAAAAAAACTTCTCATGCGGTTCAGAGTAAATCTTTCCCATGCGGCTCAGGCCAAGAAAGCCTCATGCGGCTCGATCGAGGACTTCTCATGCGGTTCGAGATGATCATGTCCATGCGGCTCGGGCGGATATGTACCTATGCGGCCCACAAGGATTACTCCCCTGTGGTTCGAGGGCTCAAGTGAGGGCCACTACCCAGGCAGCCCTGACACGTGGGCTTAACCATATGCGGCTCAAATTCATATGCGACTCACTCGTCATGCGGTCCAGATCCCCTCAGCAGCTCCTAGGACACGAGTCCTAAATCGATTAATTCCTCAGATTTGCTGCCATTAAAAATTGGGTCAAATCCCAATAATCTGGGATACGTAGTAGAAGAATAGATCTAATTTATTCGCAGATATCAGAAATCATTATAAGGAAGATTTATTCCAATCAGCATTAATTGCTAATAGGATTTGGTGTAATCTATACCTAATGGCTCGGATTCGTCACAATCAGAAATGAACGGCCTGGATTGACCAATCCCCAGGCCGCCGCCATCTCCAAGATGTAATCATTGGCAACCCTAATAATGACAGCCCACTATTATAAATAGCAGGGTGCCATTTCCTTGCGAAAGATATACAATATCAGAGAGAAATACGTATATACAGAGAGACTTCCCCCCATAGTCAGAGAGAGAATACACACACACAGAGAGAGAGAAGCCAGAAGAGCAACAAAAGAGCAAGAAGAGCATTTCTTCATCAACGCCAACCATCTTTTCACAAGGAGCCAAGGCTGCATACCGATCGTCCAAGGAGTAAGGCAGGGCTGCCGTCGCCTTCCCGAGCCTCTTTTGTCACCTCCCAGAATCTAAAATAAACAATTGTACTTAGACTACTGTACCTAGGTTTTCGTCCCAAGGCTTTCTTTGTACAAGCGAGTTTGTAACGTGAAGTAAAAGTCCGGTCCTCCGATAATTATTCTGTTCTTTTATATTTCATGGCAAACAATATGTAAAGTACGAAAAACGAGAACAAGACATGAAAATGAACAGGAAATATTGAAAGTAAAACAGGGAACATGATATGAGTCCTGAACATGAAATACAACCTGAACATGAAATACAACCTGAATATGAAATACAACCTGAACATGAAATACAACCTGAATCCTAAAATATGCAAGGTTGAAATACATCTAGTTTATGTGATCTGCTTGGGTAGATTCAATGAACATGAAATGGTACGGCTCCGATTCTGCGTGCACGATGCAGGACCTAAGCTATTCACATAAATAGTAACAGGGTTTGATCACACAACTGTAGTATTTCCCCTCCCAGGCACAAGTAACTCATGAAACATAAAACAAGGCAATCCCGTGATATATCATGTCAACAAGGTGATACAGGAATGAATATGCAATACATGAGAAAATGAACAAGTCTGAGGAGTATATTTGCCTTGCGCAGGGTGATCAAGTGTGGGTAGTAGAGCTGGGAATCCTCCTATTATGAATTACAAGTTGATTAATAAACTGCTAAATCTAGTTTGCTATCAACAAATCTAACCATGATTAACTTCTAATATAAGTCTTAGTTATAGGGGTTCCCTCTTCTTAATATTTCCTATAGAGTATCATTATTAATAACTATACTCTAAGCTAGCAAGAACCCTAAGTAATAATAAGTATATATATATATATATATATATATATATATATATATATATATATATATATATATATATATAAACAGCTTACTCCATGTAATTAGCTATAAAGACAAAGTGTTCAAAAAGGTAAAAAGACTAAACAATGGTGGAGGGTCTCTTTAATCCTAGTTAAAATTCTAGACTCAGTGAGCCATGGATAACTCATTCCTTGATGCCCATAAATACCTATTGAGCCAACACACAGTCTAAATCCTAACTAATGATTAAACAGTAAAATAAATAGACCAAAGTCTCCAGGGTCAGCCATACTAATTTATAGCACTACAAACCTGTAGATTTATCTCAATCCTAATACTGATATTAAACTCACTCCCAGGCTGATTTTATTGTTCAATATCATACTCCCATACACATACATTTGTCCTAAGGGTTTGTAATCCTTGATTTCCTAATTCACTAATACTTCAATTGGGATCAGTCCTAAAATAGAACTGATAAAGATTTAGTTTCCTAAACTATTGATATACACAATCTAGTCTTCCTTAGACTGATGTAGATCAGTCTTGTTAAGATTGGATTAATCAGCCTTGGTGCTGATTCCATTCAGTCCTAGCTAAGACTAATAGAAATCAGTCCCAACTGTCCGATACCCAGTCCAATATCTAGTTCAAAGTCAGTCCTGAGTCAGTACATTATCAGTCTCAGTACATACCACTCATATCAATCCCTGTGCTGATATATACTAGTCCAAAAACCAGGACTTCTCAGGTGGTATTCAGTCTTGAAATAGGACTGAACAAGTTATCTCAGTTATCAGTCCAATAACAAGACTTAACTACCAGTCCTATGTGTTCAATATCCCATTCAATAACTCATACAACATTAGCCTTAAAGTATTCTTCCTAGTTCTAACCATGAACCCGACACCATTCCTTCTTAGTCATTAAAGGGGACACCCAATCTCAGATTACTGAGATGGGCAAAATTCAGTATAATGCAACACCATATGGCATTTGGAAGCCAAACTCAATTTGAAAACTTAACTTAACCTGAACAGGATACGAAACCAATTCTAGCTACCATATATCCTAACTAAAGAGTTGTAGTTCAACTCAACACATCCATCCTTGTATAAGTTAGCTGGAACCACAGTTCAGTTTCACTAAGAAACTGATATCTCAAATTCAGTTACTGTCCATAAACAAATTTATGTGAAGTTCAGTTATGGATTAAAATCACTTCAAAACAATATTAGCTATAATTATTTGACCATGACAGTCCTAAACTGCTACACAGTCCCTCTCAAACTGGAAATTGATATCCTATAGTCTGTATTAGACTCCAGGAATAAAAGATCCACACTCATTCTCAGGATAATTTCCTGAAATCATTCCTCCTATTCCTGTCCTGCTTCAAGACTAAAATAGGATACTGCTAATAATCAGTCTCTTAACAAGGTTTAGTCCAATATAGATTTAAATACCAGACCCCAATTTCAATCCAACATCAGGACATAATCAGTCCTATGTTTCATTCTAGTATTCAATCCAATGTACCACCCTATCTCAGTCTAATATGCATTCAGGTATCAATCTAACTAGTCCTAATACCCATAACTGGTGGTTTGGGCTCTCAAGTTGCAGAAGAACAGGTCCTAACTATGAAATTTATGTCCATGTTCTTGTTTCAGGACTGATTTACATCAGTCAAGGCTAGGCTTGATACAGATCAGTCTAGCTTGGACACTGATATAACTCAGTGCTAAACCAAGCACACAATCAACCTTCCATTCTCCCAACAACCAGCTATCTTCTTTGTTACTGAGAACATTGCCAGAGTATAAAACAATTCTAACTGAAATTTAACTAAGCAATTAAACTGGGACTAGGATAAGATGGCTTATAAAACTGGAATAGGATTTAGACAACTATAATTTAACTAAGAATGCTAATTCGTAAAGCTGCTCCCTACATTCAGTAATTAGCTCAGAAATCCTTATTACCTCTATACTTACAGTTTATTATTTAAAACCATACA
The DNA here is from genome assembly GCA_029216955.1 of Iris pallida. Lineage (NCBI taxonomy): Eukaryota > Viridiplantae > Streptophyta > Magnoliopsida > Asparagales > Iridaceae > Iris > Iris pallida. The sequence continues at coordinate 564,426 of JANAVB010011599.1, read as the reverse complement.
GTTGGCAATCAAACCAACCTAATTTATAAGCTATCAACTAAAGGCTCAACTTTGACACCTTCACAGATTTATATCAGTCAAAATTTAGCTACTGTGAACCTATGGGCAACCAATTTCTACCCATGAACTAAAAGAAATCAAGGTTGTCCCAAATTAGACCAATATTCGATTGATACAACCTATTATAGTGTAATAAGAATGGGTTATAAATACCTTAGAATCAGTTCAGATCCAAATGAGTTGAGCACTACTAACCCAGGCAATCCAATCTCCTCTTCTTGTTTAAAATTAGATAGAAAAAGCAGGAACATAATATCAAAGATTGTTCCATCCTCTACTCCATCAATCATTGATTAAACAATAGAACTTTACTCACTAAACTTCCTAGTTCGGATCTGAATCGAACCTCAACTCAGATTCGAATTCCACTTCAAATTTAGGGACTGTTCCTGATAGTTAAATTGATTTAAGGAGAAATTCAGGAATAACAACATTGATGTGATTTAAGAAATTTTGAAACTCACTTCTGAGATCTCCAGATCTAATTGAGGAAATTACGAAGTAATCGATCTAATTGGCATCATTCTCAATGACTCCCAAGTGATAACAATAGATTTTTGGTCCAAAAATTTGATCAAGCATCATCAATTTGAAGAAATTTTAGATGCAACTTCAATTACCAGGTCAATCTAAACTTTCTGATCCGATCATTGAAAAATGAAGCTCCAAGGATCTTCAAAAGTGACGGCCATCTCCTCCTTCATCCGTCCACGCCATGGAATCTTCCTCCAAAGTGTTGCTCAGGAAAGTGTGAAGAAGAAGTTGTTGGAGAAGGAATGGTTGTTTGTCACGACCCGCACCCAGTGCAAGGGCATAAGAAGTAACGAACGCCCAGCCTACACCGCAGTGTCGGCGGTAGAACGCTGTCCTGAGTCACAGTATCTAACACAGTCTAAAATAAACTCCGAATGGAAAGTAGAATAATAAGTAACTCAATCACAATACTAAGATGGAATAGAAGAATGAATCTCAAGGGAGTCATAGATAAAAAGTCTAGGTGTAAACCACCAGAATAAATCTCAAGTACAAAAGTACAACTCATAAAGTCTCAAAAAGAAAATACAATAAAGTACTAAGTCTCAGCTAGACTATAGGCAACTCTTAGCGACTGTGGGATCCTCCTGAGGGTCCACGTCGCCAGTGTTATCTAAGACAATGCCATAATAGGTAGGACAGTACTCATCAATACCTATAAAATTTTCAACATGCCCAGTCAGGACGGTACGAGCACATATCTCTCACAACAGTTCATAGCAGAAATGGACATATAAAACAAGCTATAGAAAACTATACATGAATCACTGTAAAGGAAATCAACAAGAGAAAGAGACTATAACAAAAGATATAATATGATAATAGAGAAATATAACATTCTACATGAATCAGAGCATGAATTGGTTATGTAAACGGTCTGGGTTGCACATGGATACAACTGTGGAGTGCACATGGATACCTACTGGGGATAATGATCACATAACCAACTACACTCTCCCTGCCCTCAATCAATACACAAGGATCAATATATGTTATATTATTGCACATAGATAACAACTACTGTATACATGGAGCTCATATGGTCATGAGTGTACATGAATAACATATGAGTGCACATGGATAAATATGAATACATGGAGTACATGATGGCCATGATAAAGTACATAAACATGACATACTCGATGTATCAGAGGGGATAACATCGCATAAAAAGATCCAGAGGGTACTAATCCGTGTGAACATCGTGTCAGCATCAAGTATACTAGTCTATAACAAGAGAACATATCCAAAGAAGTATGAAAAGATCAGAGAATGTCCTCGCCTGACAAATCGAACTGCTGATGATGATGTGTAACTAAACTGGAGCAATGTAAACCTATTTAAAATGCACACATGTCACAACCAAGTCTATAATATCAAGAGAAATAGCTACAATGCAAGACTACATGCTTCTAGGTCCATTTTGGTCAAAGTCAACCCTCGATCAACTCTGGTCAAACCTGGTCAACGCTGGTCAAACCTGGTCAAACCTGGGTCAACTGGTCCGTCTACTAATTTCTAGGTCATACACAAAATTCTAGGTCATTTGGAGTTCGTTTGAGTTAAATTGGATCAAGTTTGACCCAAAGTTGACTTTTGGCAATTTTGTCAACTTGTCGGCCAATTCGACAAACTAAGCTCGAAATGATAAACCAAATCTGTCCTAGGGCTCCTATAGTCATATACACAACTACAATCTAATCTAAGAGAATTAACAAGCAATTATATATATATATATATATATATATATATATATATATATATATATATATATATATATATATATATATATATATTTTATATATATATATATATATATATATATATATACATATATAAATATTTATATATTTATATATATTTTTTTTATATTTTTTATATATTTTATATATATTTTATATATATATATATATATATATATATATATATATATATATATATATATATATATATATATATATATATATATATATATATATATATATATATATATATATACACTACACACATGTGTATATACAAACAAACAAAACCCAAATCTAACAAAAGTGGTGTGTGCGTGTGTATGTACTGGTGCTTACTGAAAATATGGTAAAATCTGAGATTAATAGCATTCAAACATAATCATGGTATTACCCAAATTACTATACTATTATATACATCTATATAAAGTAAGAAACTATATGTGATATATATATATATATATATATATATATATATATATATATATATATATATATATATATATATATATATATATATATATATATATATATAAAAGCTCAAATGGAAAAAAAAATATATATATATATATATAAAATATATATATATATATAAAAATATATATATATATATATATATATATATATATATATATATATATATATATATATATATATATATATATACAAAAGCTCAAATGGAAAGATACGCAATGATGCGAGATACTTAAAAAGTCTAAAATCTGGAATAACTCCCCCTCGACCCATTCTCCACGTATATGTGTTAGGAATGGGTTTCAACGGGGTTATACATATATATATAGTTAAATATATGCATAAAGCTATATATAGAAAGCACATATACTCATAAATGATAGAAAATTATGAAACAAAGCCAAAAGTTGGTTCTCACATATTTGAAATATTATATAAGTCCTATAAACTCAGAATTTAGAAGCTAAAATGTTGGAAATCAAAATATCACATATCAACTAAAAATCGAAATTAAAGAAAACGATCCAATTTCACCCAACGACCCAAAATCCAAAATACACCAAACGAACCCGCGAAACTTGGCATACACGTTGGCCTCGACCCACGTTATGCGTTCGTATACTCTCGGGTTCAAAAATGTGTCCATGTCGTGTCCACAGAACGCGTATCGGAATTTCCCGATACCGCGCGGTACGCGTACGTTCTCGCTCGTTTGAGCGTCGAACACGCAACGAAACGCCACGTGCTTGTGCACATAGCTGGGAGAGGGGGTCTTGGGGTAGGTCTAGGATACGACAACATGCTACCCGAAACAGCGCACGTAGACCCACGCACCCGCGCGGCCTGCTGCGCGTGCGTGCACGCCCGCGCGCCCTCGTGTACGTGGTGCCGGCCTCGCTGCTCCCTCGTCGGGCCACGCTGCGACTTTGGATTCATCCTACGGGTCGTCTAGATATAAGTCAACATGTTCTGGGTCCTGGAATGGGTCTTCGCTGCGTCGTGTGCGCGCACGAAGTCCGTTTCTGCGACAAAAATGAAGGTCTGAATGCACAGTGGTTGAGCGGTGCACGTGCGATATCTCTGCGCTCGCTCAACGAACAGTCATGAAATTTTACGAGCATGAGGGCAGAGGTTGGCCCCTCGTGCTCACAAATGTTCATACAAAAATACGATCTGTGCATCGCGCAATCACACACGGACAGTAGGGCAAGCACGGCCTCGTGCACGGGATCCGTGCACGTGCGTTCGTTGCCGAAACGCCGCTGAAACGATGTCAAACCCAAAACCGTCTTCATGAAAGTTTATCAAAATCATATTATCTAAGCATCCATGAAGTCAGAATCGAAAAAAATAACTTTCTATCCTAAGCGGCATTTCGTCGAACACGTGCCGTAAGGGACCGACACGGGCTCGATACCTCCATCCAACGGAGTCAAAATCCCACCAAATTTTGTGGGCAAGGCTAGGGCACCTATATGGATGCAAAAATGAAAAAAAACCAGATTTGCAATGGTAGATTAGGGTTTTACATATTGAGTGTCAAAACTCAATGATCGGGGCTCCTCGGTTGTCGTGTCGGCCGATTTCCCTCCAGCAAAACCTTCCTTCTCCACTCCGGAAATGCTCCAGAATATCCTCCTCTCCTCGACGAGCGCAACGGAGTTCATTTGGGAAGAAACGGACTCCGGATGAAGGAAAAAGGTGTTTTGGAGAGATGGATCTTAGGGTTTCTTCGTGGAGGCTCACAATTTTCACAAATGATGAAAAGAGGAGGGATGCTGCTGTGTTGGGCAGCCAAGGGGGTGTCTAGGGGTTAGGGTTTCACTTGGGCCATCTCCTACTCAATTAGAAATGGGCCCAAGTCAAAAAGCTTAAAGGTCTACATGCAAAAAGACTAAATAAATAAATAAAAACCTTAAAAATAATCTAATGCATAAAAATAATTTCTAAAAATGAAATAACCATTCTAATGCATGGTTAGGCCCTATACAATGTCCCCTAAGGTTAAACCAGTTGCTAGCACAAACATAAGTCAACATATTCAGAAAATCACAAAAGGCCAAAATGGCTAAAATGACTGAAATCATCTAAACCACTCCAAAAATAGAGATCAAGTCTAAGTAGAAACAAAAATGTGAATTTTAATTACATTATTAGGCTTCCAGTGAAGGTTACTAAGGTCAAACTACCAAGTCACCAGTCTACAATCAATTAATCACACTACAATCAATCTAATTAATAAATAGATAAAAATTACAAAAAAAATCATAAAAATTCAAATAAATTACAATTACTAAAATATCCTTGAAATTGAAAAGTGAATGTGACAAATCTACCCTCCTTAAAATAATTTCGTCCTCGAAATTAAGATGATCCTACTCCTTCTAGGTCAAAATTCCCAACAATTATGGTCTTAAGAAAACTTATCTAAATCATGCAGTTGGAAAGATATCATACATGATTATGGCAGGTAATCAGTCTAGGGTCTCGTCTTAGCCACTATAGTCATACTAGATCAAAGTAGTAATAAGGTATCAAGCATACAAACATTATGGTAGGGTACAATAATCATCAAGATATGATAAGGTATGGGTCAAGAACTCACCTCTACTAGGTCTGGTAGCTGGAACTCTCTCCCGGAGGTAGGCCTCGACTAGGGGCAAGTGTAGTAGGACAGTCTCGTATCTTGTGTGCAGCTGATCCACAAAATAGGCATAATCCTAGTCTCTTCCTACAGTCCTTCCATACGTGCCCAAGCTTCTTACAGAAAGTACAGGTAGGCACCCACTCAACTGGTCTCTGCTGGACAGGAATCTGAACTGGATAGACTGATCTAGGCTGAAAGCCTGGGTACTCCTGAGGCTCTGGGTATAAACTTATAACACCCAATTTTTCTAAATGAAGGTAATTTTAAAATTTTGTATTTAAATTTATTTAAATATGGTATTTAAATTTTTAATATGATTTTGGTGATTTTTAATAATTTTAAAACTATTTAAATCATGACTTATGATTTTGGTGTTTGGTTAGTGTAACCGTAGAGACTGTCTGTCCTAGAGCCTAGCCATGTTATTAGGATGATTAATTGGTACATTTTAGCCTAGAGGGTATTTTGGTTATTTTAGGATTTATTTGAATTTATTATGATTTATGGGAATTTCTGTGAATTACTGTGAATTTAATATTAATTAAATATTGTTGTGTGTTATGTTAGTCCTTAACCTAGAAGTTTAGCCCTAACCCAGATTAGACATGACCTAGACTAGGGTTAGTTAGCTTGGACTAGTCATGACTAGTCATTGGTTAGAATGATCAAGTTAGACTAGCTAGTTTTAGTTAGTTTGAGACTAGCATTGAAACCTAGGTTCCATCCTAGCCATCGATTTGACATGATGTGAGGGTGACCATTCGATAGGGTCCCAAAACCCAAGAATGACCCAAAACCCTAGGTGAGCCTATTTAATCCCTCCCAAATCATTGCCTCTTTGTTCATTCTCTCTCCTTTCAAGAACAAGGTTTATCTCTTTAGAAACTCTTCCTATTTTGATCAATATTAATCCTTTTTCATTCAAACTTCTTCCATTGTAACCTAATTAGTGTCCCCCTACTGTTGGTGGAGGCTATTCTCAGGTTTGATAAAATTTGGAGCCAATGGCTAGCTTGAGGAGATTTTACTTTTGGAGCTTTTCTTTGTGAAGGAACACATATAGGTAACTTCCTATTTTCACCATAGAATCCTGAGATTTTTGCATCATTAGGGAGCCCTAGACCTAACCTAACAGTAGGAATAGGAAACCCTAAGATTTTGTGTACTTTTATGTCCAAACTGGACACATATCAGTGCCTAGCTCTATGTGTTTGTGGAAATGCCACAGTAAAACTTTTGTGTTATTTTCGAAATAATTTTTGAATGGAAAATTGTGTTTTGATGTCGCTTACATGATTTTGATTTACTGGGTTGGATTCGTGCACGTGTCGTATCGTTTGGACACGTGTGCACATGGGCTGTAACGTTCGCGCGTGGCCTGGCGGATCCCCTGCTCATCGGGGTCCCTACAGGACACGACACGGCTTGCCCTGATATGAGATTTTGTGGGAGCTAAGGGGCACCCCCTGTCACCATGCTCCCTAAATTTCATGGGACTTCGTGCACAGGTTGGTGAGAAATCGACCGCGCACGGGGGAACCCCCTGACACTGTGTACAGTATAATAAGCCACTGATACGGCTTCGAATCTCTAGACACGACACGCGCTGACCCGATACAGGATGACACACACCTAGACCACCCTAGGTGCACCCACTGACACAAGCACGAGGCCTGGGTTGGCCTGTGTCGGGTGCATGACACGCGTGCACACCCGTATGAGACTGTCCCAGTTTCTGTGTCTGTGTACACTGATTTTATGTTTTAACCCATTGGACACGTTTGTGTCCTCTTGCAGGGACACAAACATGAAGAACAGATGGCAACTCTAGAGGGGGGTGAATATAGTTTATAGCGATAATATCCAATTAAAAATTAAACTTTTTCACAATCAAAAAATAATCAGAGTAAATGCAGAAATAAATGAGGAGCAAGAAAGCATACGCAAACACAGCCGATTTTAACCTGGTTTCCTTCGTGGAGGACTAGTCCAGGCCTGAGAACTCTAGCTCAGGATTAAATCTACTATTTTTGAAATAATAGTTACACCCCGTGCCTTTTCTTCAGAAGAGCACGTCAACTTCTTACAAAGGATCACAGTGGCGATGCTTGGAATTTTCTAAGCTACTTCTTGAACTCTTGCACAAGACTTCTAACTGAGAGATGCTGAGCACTCGAGACTTAGGAAGCTTGTGGCTAGTAGATGAAGAAGGGTATGGCTTATATTGAGCTTAAGAGAGCAGAGAAGAGAAGATTGGATGAATGAAAATGAGAGAATTCTTGGCCTATTTATAGGGTTTTATCAGGCAGAATTCGGCCAGAATTCTGGTAGGAATTTTCAAAAATTTGGCCGTTGGACAACTAGCAACCAGCCAACCCTAAAAATTAGGGTACTGATTTTTAGGGGACAGAGTTCAGCCCGAACTCTGTGTGGAGGCAGAGTTCGGCCCGAACTCTGTCTCCAGAGCACGGAATGGGTCTAAGGATCCAATGGGCTTATTTTGGATGTGGAGCTTTATGGATTTTGGATAGGTTATGGGTTAAGTCTCAAGAGCTCAGCACAACTCAGCTTACAACATTCTAGACTCAATAAATATAAAAGTACAGACTCAAAAATGACTGCATTTGCAAAACTGAGCTGTCATCTGGCTTGAGCTGGATGTAGTCGTCGTGTGTCGTATTGAATTATTACAAGTATTATTTAGTCAATGTTATCAATATTTGGTTGACTGTGACTTTGTGTCAACAATCTCCCCCATATTGATAATTGACAAAAATAATAATTGTATATTCAATATTCATACCTGGACACATGAGGCGACAAAAGTATAGCTCCCCCATAATTAGTGCCGAGCTTAAGAATAGCTCCCCCGTAAACAATGCTGTGATTCTTGTTGGCCTGTTAAGAATATTCTTCCAAAAGCACATATAAACCAAACAGAATATACACATATCTCCCCCTTTTGGCATTTAGCAATATGAGAAAATAAATAATAACTGGCAAACACACCCAAAGAGAAGAAACTGCATATAAACTAAGATAATGACCAAATGTCTCAAGAGTCATAATGACAGATAAAATGATAATAGAACTACCAAAGTCTCAAAAGTCACAACTCATAATAAGTCTACTACAAACCAAGTACATAAAAGCAACTAAAGCAAAATGCATAAACCATAGTCTAAGATCCTCAGTAGCATCCTCAAGAGTAGTCCATATCCATCATCGAGCACGAGAGGGCCCGGCGCCGTCCGAAGGATCAGTAAAGGAGCGATGTGGGTCCATAAATGCCGTATCCGGATCCATGTAGCGACGAACCCAAGGGTCATCTATTTCACTTAATAAAATGCCTTTGAGGAATTGGCTTTTGAAAATAAAATGAAAAAAGTACAAGAAAGTACAAATTTGATTCTGGGAAAGTATTATTGTAGAAGTCTGATTCGTAAATGATCACTTTGTTCCTTGTACCATATGATGATGATGAAGATCACTGCTTGAAGTAGAACAACTGGAAGAACTAAGTCACCAGAAAGGTATCGACGCACTTGGGCACTGATGGCGAGGCCGAATGCTTTCCTACTTTGCTTCACTCTGTTCTGAAAGAAAGGTTGAAGAAGAATGCTCTGGAGAATCAAAATCTCTATGTTCTGATCTCTGTATTCTCTCATGTCTCTATCCTCGTTATGAGAAAAATAAGTCTATTTGTAGACTTGGGCTCTTGTGCGTAAAAACTTAGCAAAAGTTCCATCTTTACGCTAACAACTGCCATCCACGATCGAAGCCAACCTCTGCATATGTTGACATGTGTCCCATCATTTCAGTAAGAATAGGATGCATGTATATACGTTCTTCGAGAAGAATGGCATGAAAGCCACGTAGGCAAACCACGTTCCAAGCTGGTGGAGGAGAATAGGGCGTAAAAATAGCCTCAATGTACTCTGAGCATAAAGCAGTAGATTAGGCGTAAATAGCCTTGACATAGACTTCCCACGTAAAGTGGTTGTTAAATAACCTTGAGCGTAAAATAGCTCAAATAGACTTTACGCACACGTCAGCGGTTGAGCGTAAAAGCTCGTATAGTCTTCGTGCGTAAAAGAAGCCATAGTGTGAGCGTAAAGTAGCTCAATCCACATACTAAACGACAACATTGGTCTCTGTATAAAACAAATCCCTTTGTGATATATGCTATCATTAAGATCTCCATGTCAGAGTTTGCATTAAATACGAGATTTGACAGTTTTGTCCAGCGTAAGAGTGGCTGATCCGTCCTTGGTGTAAAACTATAGGTATAGACCCGAGCGTAAAGTGGTCAGCCTGCTTTAGGCGTAAAGTGATTAGCCTTATCTTGGGCGTAAAGAGATTAACCGCTCTGTTTGGCATAAAACCAATCACTTATGAATGAAATGATCCATCTCTTTGACCCTTTCTCTGAAGCACTTTTTACGCTCCTACAAGACCTCCTTCAAAGTTTTTAAATATCTCTCAAAATTTGAAATACTTTGAACAGAAGCGTAAAAGTTGAGATTTGACCAGTCAGCGTAAAATTTGGGATACGCAACCGTCATCCGCGTAAAAGCGGGGATGTCCAACAGTCGGCGTAACTCTCAAAAAAATAATGTCGGTCAACACTTAACTATCACAATGAATTTCTTTCTCGAAACTTTCGAATGTTTCCTCATCTTCCCGAGTGAGCAGTTTCCAATGAGGAATGTGAAGAGTTGCTTTGATTTGTATAAATAAGGACAAATTCTTTATTCTTGACATTCATCCTCGTTTTGTCATGGCGCCGAAGAACGAGATTATCATCAAAGAGGCTTCGAGCTCCAGGCTTGATTTCGAGCGAGCGTGCAACCTTTTAGAGTATTTTGGAGTGACTCCTGCGATCTTTAGTCGTATTGATGGTGGTCCCCCAACTGCATACGAAGGGCCAGGAGATGCCGAAGCATTTCTTAATCTGATGCGCCACTCCGGAATTCGCAATATGCACGAACTAGGTGTCTCCCTTCGTCAGCCCAACGAAGAAGAGAAATAATTTTCCATGTATTACGACCCTTTTATGTGTAGGGGTCCACTCCCCCCTTTATAAATAAAATCTTGATGTTAATCTAATTTGTTGGTAGATAGAATTATTCAACACTTATTTTGACTGCTTCTATGGTTGTTAATTCCTAAGAAACAAACCAACACGTGGCATCTGTCTTGTGGTTATGAGAGCCTTTAAATAGGATCTTCTCCCGAAATAGACTCCCAACAGTTTCTTCAGTCTTTATAAATAGCCGAGAATGTGTCATATATTCTCATTCTCATTCCTCTGAAGATAACTTTTTGTAATGTCGTTCTCCAACAAGTGACCATGGTGAAGCTTTCCAACGGCATTCTTTTGTACACCCAGTCATTAGACGTAGATTCAACCACTATTAGAGCCAAACCATTTGACTTAAGTGGTAAGTCTGATCATAAGAAATTGTCTACCTTCGAATTTTTTTGTTGAAAATAGCTATTCATGAGCGTAAACTCTCGACGAGCGTAAAAAACCTTGCTGAAGCACTGGCGTAAAAGCATTGCTGAAGCATTGGCGTAAAAGCCTTGCTGAAGCACTGGCGTAAAAGTCTTACTGAAGCACTGGCGTAAAATCCTTGCTGAATCACTGGCGTAAAAAGCCTTGTCATCTGTTTTTAGTTAGCGTTTAATACGCATCTGATGATACTTCTGTTTAAAACACTTCTTCTTTGTTGTTTTCTGCAGAAGTTTGGCTGAACAGCTTTTCCAGAATCGGCATTGGTGACTTTGACGTTGTGAAGAGCATTCTTCTGACATCAACATCAGAGAGCTCATGCGCTTTTGATACGTAAATCAGACAACTCAGAACTCTTCGTTGGATAGAAGGGTCTTCCTCTGTTGGTAGGAAGAGCCTTTATACACGGAGAGTTTGATGGTGGAGTCAACTCTACCCCGAGAAATCGGGTAGTAGAGTTCCTTTCACGGCAGAACTAGGAATCGTATCCCAATGCTGGATGCGTTCCTATCTCCTCTGGAAGGCCGCCCCTAATCCACCAATTGTATTGGCAGCAACACGTCTTCGGGCTGCCATACTCTGGAATTCTCCTCTCGTCTGAGAGAGAAGACCAGAGTTTGATTCCTTCTGTTCTGGTCGCCACAAAGGCTTGGACAGCAAGAAATTGACACCAACAACGAATCCAACGAAGAAGATCCAAAGAAGAAATAGATCTCCATTAGGCTATCGTTGTGTGTATAGAATGAAAATCCAAGAATGTAATAGATTTCCATTATAACATGTAAGAAAGTCTAAGAAATGTAATAGACTTTTTTTTTGATGATATGGGAATGGAAATGATGATTCTTCTATGATCAATGATTTGTATCTATCTGGATGTATTATGGACATGATAGATAAATAAAATCTTATCTTCTGTTTTAGAGTATATAATACTATCAGAGGTAATATGGACATAATAGTACATATGAACTCAAAAGAACATTAGATTAATATCTATGCAGAGGTCAAATAGAAGTGATAGATAGGAAAAGTAAGTAGATTTAGTATTTATCCAGAGGTCATGGAAACATGATAAATAGCGAATCCCACTTTCTAATCAATTGATAAGATAGAAGATATAGAATCCCTTTCCCAGGAGACAAGAAATCAGCTTAACAAAACTTTGGTGGCTGGGGATTAAGGAGACAGATGTCATGAGCATATAAGTCCATAATTTTCAGGAAAAGAAAGCATTGATTCGATTCCGTAATTAAATGAATGAACCCGATAGAACGAATGGACAGACCTTTTCGGGAATGAAAAGTTGTGCTCAATCTCAAAGACCGGTTCATCAACAATCCTCTTCTATAAATAGGCGAGAACTTTCTGTAATCATTTCATTCTTATTTCTACTTTCCCATTGAAAATGTCTTCCGACGATGTACCGCAAAAGAATGAAGTCTCTAGGAAATTTGAGGACGTCACTAAGATGTGTCCCGTTGAGCCAACAGTGGCAGGCCTGACTCAAGTAGGCAACAGCTCTTCCATGCCCAAGCCACCAGAAGATATCCTTGCGTTCTTAGTAGAGCCAGGAAAAACTCCAAAAGAAAAAGCACTGAGGATGGCCGCCTGCAGGTTTTTTATGAACTCAGGAAACAATGCCTTCGAGACATTAACTGACTATGTATTCAATAAGGGAGGCAGTGGTCCTCGTCCTTGACCTTTTATTTTGAACAAAAATAGTAATAAAAGAGACTTTATTTTCATTCTGTCTCTCTTCTCTTTTTTTATACATAGTATTTTTTAAAAATTTTGCCATTGATTGGCATCATGAGCAGATCTCCATTGGGCTTTGATAATTGATAGGCACCATTGGAAAATACGGACTCAATTACATAAGGGCCTTCCCATTTTGCTTGGAATTTCCCTTTACTTTTATGAGTCATCACCATCGGTCTCCGAACAGCGAATACAAGTTCGCCAACTTTGAATACCCTCTCTTTGACTTTACGATTGAAAGTTCGAGATATGCGGGCTTGATATAGTTCAATGTGCTGTTGTGCTTGAAGACGTTTCTCATCCAATCCTTCAAGTTCTTGGAGTCGTAAGCGATCATTATTCTTTGTAGTTAGCTCATTAGCAATAGCTATTCGTAGAGATGGGATCTGGATTTCCAATTGGAGGACAGCTTCACATCCATAAACCAATAAAAATGGTGTAAAACCAGTAGGAGTCCGGACTGTTGTTCGATAAGCCCATAAACACTCTCCAAGTTTCTTATTTCAATCACGTTTATTAGAAGAGACAAACTTTTTGAGAAGTTTAATGATCGTCTTATTGAAAGCTTCGGCTAAACCGTTAGCATCTGGATTATAAGCCATAGATGCCAAATTTTGAATTTGATTCTTGTCACAGAATCGATAAAATGCTTGACTGGCAAATTGTGGACCATTTTCATGAATTATCCATCGAGGAATTCCGAAGCGATAAATGACATGGTGCTTGATGAAGGTGATCACATTAGATGTTTTCACTTCCGCAAGGGGAACTGCTTCTGCCCACTTAAAAAAGTAATCTGTTATAGCTAATATGAACCGATGTCCTTTAATAGAAGGGGGATTAATAGGACCAATGACATCCATACCCCAAGCTTAGAAGGGCCAAGAGGCTACTGTAGGATGTAGAAATTCAGATGGTTGATGAATAAAATCAGCATGAATCTGACATACTTTACATCTTCTGGCATAGTCTACAGCATCTGCTATCATAGAAGGCCAATAATACCCCATTCTTCGAATGCGGTCTTGTAATTTAGGACCCGGTTGATGAGAACCACAAATACTATTATGAGCTTCTCGCAGTGTTTGTTTAGCTTCACTTTCTGAGAGACAACGCAGCAAGAGTCCATCATAGGAACGACAGTATAGCATATGTAAAGACGAATCACAATAAAACCGAAACGATCGTCTTTTGATTGATGCAGCTTCTTTTGGATCTTCAGGCAAAATCCCATGAACTGCATAATCAACGAATGGAGTTCTCCAATCCTTATGCTGGGAATTTGACTCTGTAGTATAACTTTATTCAATATACAAATTATTCTTGACACAGAATAAGTCTCGATCCAACAAAGTAATTGTATTTTGCCTTCGGATTGGAACAGCTAGGTCTGCAGCTAAACTGGCAAGAGCATCAGCTTCCACATTCTGAGAGCGTGGTACAAATTCAATGAAGAATCCTTTGAATAAAAGAACCAACTCGACTACCACTTGATGGTAAGGGATGAGATCCGGGTTTCTGACTTCATAAGTTCCTCTAACTTGATTAACAATCAATTGAGAATCTCCATAAGCTTCTAGGAACTCAATATCCAATTGTTTTACTACTTGGAGACCAATCAATAGAGCATTATATTCTGCTACATTGTTGGAACATGGCTCATTGAGAGAATAGGCACGGTATATGACCATTTTGTCAGGAGAAACCAAGACGACTCCTACTTCATAGATAATATTGCCTTTAGGTCCTACTCGTGATGCCCCATCGAAATATAATTGACGTATGTCATTCTTCAAAGTCAGGTTACAATCCATGACCTCATCTGGAATGTCCTCATATAATTTTGATGTTTCCGGTATAGGGTGAGCAGCTAAAAAATTGGCTAATGCTTGACCCTTTATTGATTTCTGAGGTACATAAACCATGTCATAAGGAGTAAGCAACATCGCCCAGGTGGCCAACCTGGAGTTAAGAATGCTAGGTTTTCTCATCAATACCCGAATGGGTTTTATTCTGAAAATGACATGAATAGTCTGTCCTGTCACATAATGTCTTCTCTTTTGGACGACAAAAACCAAAGCTAGACATTCCTTTTCCACAGGAGTATACCTGTGTTCAGCTCCGACCATCATTCTGCTTAGATAATATATTGCTTGCTCATGACCCATATCACTTTTCTGTGCAAGAAGAGCGCCAAGTGAGTGATCCAAGGCTCGAACATATAGCAAAAATGGCCTTCCTACTACCGGAGGTACCAGAACAGGTGGGTTTGTAAGGTATTGCTTGATGTCATTGAAGGCTTTCTGATACGCGTCATCCCAAACAAAAGATACGCCTTTCTTTAATAGACGGGAGAAAGGTTGACATCTTCCAGAAAGATTAGATATAAATCTTCTAATATAAGCAATACGACCCTGAAAGCCACGGAGTTCTTTCAGATTGCGAGGAGGATGTATTTCGAGAATTGCTTTAATCTTATCAGGATCAACATAGATACCCTGAGAAGTAATGACAAATCCTAAAAATTTACCACTAGAAACTCCTAAGAAATACTTAGTAGGGTTCATTTTCAATTGATGCTGGCGCATCAACTCAAACACTGTCCTCAAGTCCTGAATGTGATCATCCTTTAATCGACTTTTAACAGCAATGTCATCTACATAACATTCAGCTATCTTCCGTAGATGTTCTTGAAAGATGTTGCTCATAGCCCGTTGATATGTGGCACCGGCATTTTTAAGACCAAACGGCATAACCATATAACAGTAGACCCCAAGGGGTATACGAAAAGCGGTATGTTTCTCATCTTCTGGATGCATCTTGATCTGATTGTACCCTGAGAATCTGTCCATGAAAGACTTGCGTTCAAAACTACATGTATTGTCTATCATGACATCAGTAATTGGAAGTAAAAATTCGTCCTTTGGACAAGCTGCATTAAGATCTCGATAATCTATACAAACTCGGACTTTTCCGTTCTTCTTCATGACAGGAACAATATTGGCCACCCAATCTGGGTGTTGTTCTTCACGAACAAATCTGCATGTGATCAACTTTTTGACTTCTGCTTCTATTGCATCCATCATATCTGGTCTAAAGCGCCGTTGCTGTTGTTTTACAGGCTTGACGTTAGGTAAAATATTGAGTTTATGAGTAGCAACTTTAGGATCTAGGCCTGGCATATCCTCATAACTCTATACGAAAATGTTAATATATTCTTTAATAAGTTTTATCAACTGTTCTTTTTCATCTTCAGAAAGATTCTTAATGATGAATATTGGTTTGGAGGTAGTTCCATCTCTAACATCAATCTGGATAACCTCATCCTCTGTAGGTGGTTGTCGCTGTTCAAAACGGTGTTCCCACTGAGTATCCATCTGTTGAGCCCAAGGGTCATTCTCAAATAATTCAGATTCATCATCAGTTTGAACCATGTTGACTGAAAATACTTGTCCAGATTCATTATATAAGGAACGAGACATATCAGTTTCAATAAATTGGACTTCTTCTAAATCCGATGATTGCGAAGAGCTAGAAGATAATTCTTCTTGTATATCGTCATAAAACGTGTGGGACGGATCATATTCCAACCCATGACGAGTCTTTTGGTAAAACGGATTACCACATAATGGTAGTCGTCTACCCTTGCCTTGATTGAGACCTTGCATAGTCTTTAAATTATATCCCATGTTCTGGATAATCTTGATAGATTGTTGACTATACTTATCAATTCAGATTCTTCCCTTGTCTTTATCCTTCAGCTCATCAGCCTGAGCAACAGGGATATTTCTAGCCAGGCCAAACACAATTTGGCGCTTGTTTTTTTTATCAGACAGAATCACGAAATAAGATTCTTCGTGACGTGTAAAAGTTACGCAAGCTTGTGATGAAGCGGCTACAGGTAGAAGATAGGAAGAAGATGTTAGGAACCTTTGAGCATAAGGTCCAACATCTATATGAGGAGGGAAATTTTTTTCCTTATGATCGATGTATAAAGTTTCTTCTGGCTCAATGTTGTCTTTATATCGATGACTTTGATTATCAGAAGATAAAGTCATTCTTTCGATAAACTTGACAGCCATATACTCGAAAAGAAAATCTTCATTGATATCAAAAAGTACAGAATGATCATTATTTACATCATTTATGACTTGACTGCTACGCTTCGGATTAATCATCAGTGGACCATTATCTGTCTTTTGCGTAGTTTTGCCACGATGGACAATCAATGGTGGTTCTGGATCATTCGTACAAGAAGTACGCCCTTTGACCTTGATCATAAAAGGTTGAACTTGGCTCTTAGCAGGAATATTTGTTGATTCCTCATATGCAGTTTGAGTTCTTCCTTTAACCTTGATTATCAGAGGTTGATCATTAACAGATTGGGATTGGATACGTCCCTTGACTATGATCTTCAAAGGTTGCTCCTCTGGCAGATCTTCATTAATAGACTGATCCTCAGTGGGTGATTGATCTTCAGCCATGTCTGATATCACTTTCACATGCTCTTGTTTATAAAGCCTTGAATCAGAAAAATAGGCTTCGATACCCTTGAAGGGATTGATATCAGCGAACTCAGTCTTCACGACTCCTTAGTAATCTATATACTTGAAGCATTAGTGGAGAGTTGAAGGTACAATATTGTGCTCATGAATCCACGGTCTCCCTAAAAGGATATTATAGGAGACGTCTGAGTTGATAACATAAAAAGTTGCCATGGTTCGAAGATCACCTATCTGAATCTGCAGACGAATCTTCCCCAATAGTTTGCTCTTGCCAGAGTTGAAACCGACTATCGTAGTACTAGTGTAAGTCAAATTACTAGTAGGAATCCTCAGGGGTCTTGGCATACTCTGAAGAATTATGCTAATTGAAGACCCGAGGGCAATGTAAATCCTGTCAATTTTAGAAGATCCAATATACCCAGTGTAGCACAAAGGCCTATCATGCTTGTTATGCTTCAACAACATATCTTCTTGTGTAAAGGTGATGTTGGGAATTGCTTCCATCACATTATGACATTGTGGACATGACACTGGTATATTATCAGGACTCTTGAGTTGAGCCAAGCATGAATCTGCCTGAAGTAAAGCTTCACTCAAAGTCTCTCTGCTTTCTCTGGAAAGGCGAAGCAACTCAAATATAGATAGTCTATCCGGAGTATTGGCCAACTGAGCCAGAATATCAAACTTGTAAGGCTTCATCACCACCCCTGACTGGAAGCTGACTTCAATGGGACATCGAAGTGCACTGCTTTCTGTTTCCCCTTTTCAACCATGGAAGATTTAGCAGGAACAGGAGAGGGTTGAGTTGGTATTGTCTCCACTACGTCTTCGGCTTCTTTGGAGGATCCCTTATAGTCTTTATGGTACTCTTTTTCGGATCTTGTACCAGTAAAAGTTTCTTCCTTAGACTCAGGAGAAGGAAGTACCATATTACAGGATTTTGTCTTCGCTCTCTTAGCCTTTTTCTTGTGTGGATTGTTAGGAGGAACTTCAGAACCAAATCCAACAGTAAAATTTTGACTTTGAATCTGTAAACGAAGTCGTATTTCTTTATCATAATTCAAACATTCTGCCTTTTGAAAGTCATAACCCATCTTCTTCATGAGATGGACAGATTATTTACTATACAAGTGAGTGGACAGCGGACTTTTGACAGGTGTTCCAACAGAGGAAGAGGAAAAAGCAAGACCTTCTGTAACCTCAGGGGAATGGAAAATAGATGTCATTGTAGCCACAGGAGGAGAAAGATTCGGGATACGAGGAAGAATCCCTGTCGGAGCTTTTTCATAAGCAGCGAAGACTTGTTGCGCCCGGTATAAAGGAACACTATTCATGGCTAGCCACTGCTGGTGAGTAAGCTTGAGCTTAGTAGGAGGAGCTAGACTTGGAGGACAGATGTTCAGTCCTTTCAGTCTATCTTCTAAAGGAAGGCCATCCCATAGATGATCCAAGTCATCAGGATCTGGAAAAACATGAGAAATCATGTTGCAGGTTTTGACTTTCTTACTCTTCTTGGATTTTGAAGTTTTATCTTCATTTTCCAACTCAGGCACTAAGTCAGGATGTACCCACATGATTCCACCATTTTTTAGTGTGAGCGGCAGAAATCCTGCATTTTTATCTCTCGCAGGCGAGATATTCATGATCTTCATCGTCGCCTTCGGAATTGGGATAATTCCATCTGGGACTTGCTGTGAAGGAAAATCTCCGAACTGAAGAGAAACCATGTTGGTTGTAACCGTATGGTCATCATTGGTTAAAGCGATAGCACCGCCATTTATCAGCTCCTGGATTTTCTTCTTCAGGACATAGCAAGCACTGGTAGGATGATTAATGTATCTATGATAGATACAATATTTAGGATTATCAGTTAGATTTACCTCATTAGGCCTCTTTGGCTCTGGAATCTGAAGTTTGCCACTCTTTAACAGATACTGAAATATCCCTGGGATATCACTCTCATCAAAAGAGTATTCTTCCTTTGGCCTGGAAGATTCCTGACTATTCAGCATCGTTTTATTCTTGGAAAGATTAACCATGAGGGTATCTTTCCCCTTCACATTACGATTGTCGGGGTTATTACCGGGATTACTTTTCTTTCCTCTATCATCTGAGGCAAAAATTATCCCATGTTCATGAGCCAACCTACCATTGGTCTCGGCTGAAACCGCTGCTATGATGAACGAATCCCAATCTGAGAATTGGAAACCCGCGATGGATGGTCGTAGATTCATCTTGCATGTATCAATCAACGCTGAACCTGGCATACCAGGAGACATCTTTAAAGTAGTCTGTTGGAAACGTTCGATGAACGTCCGAGTATCTTCTTTCTCCTTTTGTTTGATTTCTATCAAGGAGGACATGTTCATGTCCATACCTCCTTCATAGAAGCGGGAGAGAAACATTACCTTAAATTTGTCAAAAGATGAAATGCAATTGTCGGGTAAACTTTGATACCAATCATAAGCCGAACCCGTCAGGCACCCGATGAACACTCGAGTGAGAAGAGCGTCATCTTTCTGCAAGTGTACAGTCATAATATCAAAGTAATTGATATATTGACTGGGAGATGCTTTTCCATCGAACAAAACCATAGATTGTGGCTTGAATTTCGGTAGAAAGGGTACATCATTCCAATGAGGATAAGGTTGCTTGATCCCTAACCTCTGGAGCTGATCTTTGTGCCTCAGAACTTCAAACTGTGCTTTGAGCTCACGCACTGCTTGAATGGCTTCACTGGTTTAAGGAAGCGTATTTGATTGAATTGTCGTTGGATGTACCGTAACCCCCACAGGAGGTGGTACGTCTTCAGGAATGATGGAATCTGGAGATGCAGAATTTTGATTAACAGCAGGCTCCTGAATATTCAAAGGTATTTCAGCCCCTTGACTATCTTGAGTTGGTGCTACTACTGGTGCCGACGTCACTACTGTCGGCTGAGCAGTTTGCTGATTCAATATTATCTGATATATATTTTGCACCATGTTAAGTATGTCTTTCTGTGATTGCTCAACGGCAGTGAGATGCTGTTCTGTATTAACGGATGAAGTCTCTGGTTCATCTCCAACAGCGTAGGATTCAACCTCTCTTGAAGATACAGAAGGATTTGTATAGAAGTATGAATCCACACTGTCAGTCTCGGACACAAAAGATTGAGTACCCCCAGCTTCTGAATCAGAAGTCTGCATTTGTCTTTGTCTTCTTGATCGAGTATTTTGATATACTCCTTCAAAATAATCAAGAAGTCTGTTGAACTGTTGCTGCCCAGGAGTTTGGAACATATTCCGTCTTGGACGTCGTCCTCTGTTAGTATGAGACGCCATGTTGACTGATGCATATGACAGCTCATGTTCTTGGTCTTCAGCTTGATGTTGAGGCAGATTAAAACTTAATCGATCAAAAACTGATCATTTTGAAGCCGAACAACAACAGTTGATCACAACCTGGTGATAATCACAATGATGTTTTTCTTAGGGAAATATCACCGGAGATTGTTTATTCTTACGCTTTTGTATTAACAATTCACGTAAGTCAGAAGGTGTGGAGAGAGTAGTCTTCTTTATTACATTAGGTGTGGAGAAACGTTTAGTACCCTGTGTATAAAGAAGATTACTGGCTGCATTCGCAGAACCAAATTGTATATTTCTACGCGTTTGGAGTTGTGTGCGTAAATCTTGAAATTTTTTAGCACGAAGAACTCCATTTTTATTGTGTGTAATTTGTAGATTTGGTACTTTGCGTAGAGCAGTATAAGAAGGCTGTTGGTGTAGAACTAAAGTTTTACCAATATGATTTTTACGCTGCATACGTTTAGGTACATTCATATTAGATGTGAAAATATCATTGTGAATTTTATCTACTCTGTCATGGACAGGAGACTTACCTTCACGCGTAGAGCGTAAAAATTGGTTATCTACTACGTCACAGACGGGAGATTTTCCTTTATTCGAAGAGCATAATTTGTGTGTGTCTACCACGTCACAGACGGAAGACTTATTTTTACACTCTGAAGCATTAGAATCTGCCACATTACAAATGGGAGACTCATTCTTATGCCTTGAGCGTAAAACTTGGTTTTTACCCACTGAGCGTAAAACCTGGTTCTTACGCAGTGGCCGTGGAACCTGATCATCTACACCGTCACAGACGGGAGACAAATTGTCACACTTAGAGAGCGACGCCGAAGTAAGGACTGCCTCGTTACGAACGGGAGCCCCTACGACAGGAGTGGAAAGAATTCCCTTGCTATCAGAAGCAACAGAGAGATCAACAGCTACTTTGGATTTAGGAATCCAAACTTTTCGTGCTTTGCAAGATTTTTGAACATTGGAGCAGCGAGAACCACCCCCAGTTCGGAGCATTTCTTCGGAGGCAGTCTGGTCGAAGTGTACAACCAGAGTCTTCTTGGTCGAACCGACCGAAACATCATCATATTGAGCAATTGCCTCCTCGTCAGAGGAGAAGGTCGTCCCCAGCAGAGTCGCCATTTTTGTTTCACTTAACAAAATGCCTTTGAGGAATTGGCTTTTGAAAATAAAACGAGAAAAAGTACAAGAAAGTACAAATTTGATTCTGGGAAAGTATTGTTGTAGAAGTCTGATTCGTAAATGATCACTTTGTTCCTTGGACCATATGATGATGATGAAGATCACTGCTTGAAGTAGAACAACTGGAAGAACTAAGTCACCAGAAAGGTATCGACACACTTGGGCACTGATGGCGAGGCCGAATGCTTTCCTGCTTTGCTTTACTCTGTTCTGAAAGAAAGGTTGAAGAAGAATGCTCTGGAGAATCAAAATCTCTAAGTTCTGATCTCTGTATTCTCTCATGTCTCTTTCCTTGTTATGAGAAAAATAAGTCTATTTATAGACTTGGGCTCTTGTGCGTAAAAACTTAGCAAAAGTTCCATCTTTATGCTAACAACTGCCATCCACGATCGAAGCCAACCTCTGCATATGTTGACATGTGTTCCATCATTTCAGTAAAAATAGGATGCATGTATACACGTTCTTCGAGAAGAATGGCATGAAAGCGACGTAGGCATACCACGTTCCAAGCTGGTGGAGGAGAATAGGGCGTAAAAATAGCCTCAATGTACTCTGAGCGTAAAGCAGTAGATTAGGCGTAAAATAGCCTTGACATAGACTTCCCGCGTAAAATGGTTGTTAAATAACCTTGAGCGTAAAATAGCTCAAATAGACTTTACGCACACGTCAGCTGTTGAGCGTAAAAGCTCGTATAGTCTTCGTACGTAAAAGAAGCCATAGTGTGAGCGTAAAGTAGCTCAATCAACATACTAAACGACAACATTGGTCTCTGTATAAAACAAATCCCTTTGTGATATATGCTATCATTAAGATCTCCATGTCAGAGTTTGCACTAAATGCGAGATTTAACAGTTTTGTCCAGCGTAAGAGTGGCTGATCCGTCCTTGGCGTAAAACCATGGGTATAGACCTGAGCGTAAAGTGGTCAGCCTGCTTTAGGCGTGACGTGATTAGCCTTATCTTGGGCGTAAAGAGATTAACCACTCTGTTTGGCGTAAAACCAATCACTTATGAATGAAATGATCCATCTCTTTGACCCTTTCTCTGAAGCACTTTTTACGCTCATACATCATCAATACGAAATCCCTCACGATCGGGGTCTCGCTCCATAGTAGTGGGCATGGTAGGATGGCAAGACATGGAATACTGGATGTCATGCAGCGAGTTGCTGATAGCACTCATCTGCACGGTGGTCCGATAATCCAGCTGAGTCCAACGATCGTCCTCCAAAGTAAAGAGATCTCGGAGCATGGTCTGAAGAGACTCGAGAGTGGCAGGAGGAGGAGGATCCTGTCCAAGAGGAGGGGCATCTGGCACATCATCAGAATGCTCAGACACTACTGGTGAGCCAATGGCCGCCTGAAGCCTCCTTGCCTTAGAGAGGAAGACAGGGGCAGGTAAGAATGGACACTCATCAAGAGATATATGAAACGCACGAAAGATCATAGGAAGGTATAATGCATAAACCAAAGATCTTGGTTTCTTCCTACTGTTAATCATCCAATCCATCATTGTGCGTGGAAGATTAAAAGGAACATGAAAGTGGAGATGGTATAAGGCCGAGATTTCAAAATAAGTGACTTCATCGGTAGAACCCGCTTTGGGTAGAATGGTGTTGAAAATGATCCGATGAAGTTCATAGAAATAAGTATTAAGGAATTTAGCCAAAAACTTACGAGGACGTGTGTTAGGGCTACACAAGTCGTCCTTGAAACTTTCAAGTGAAATTCCTTCGGGAAATTGAAATGATCTAGCTTCAACAAGCTTTTCCCAAGAATTTGGCTCTTGAAGTTCAAGATATTCGGCCAATTCAAAATTATCAAAGAAGATATCAATTCCCGCAACTCGTGAATAAATATGAGTATCATCATGGGTTAAGTTGTAGTAAAACATTTGAATGACACTACGATAAATGACCGAATTTGTGGTAACAAGTTCATCAAGGCAAAGGTCATTAAAGAGTGCATCATATTGAGAGAATATGGTAAAGTTGATGGAGTGTCCCGCAAACACCGGACGTGTCCGAAAATTACTAAACCAATCATTTGATGCGTCTAGTGATACAAAAATTCGGTCGTCAAAAGTGTTTGGATCATGTGGACATGGAGGATTGAACAACGGATGGATTGGTGGTTGTTGTTCAATGGCCGGTGCAACGGGTGGTGCAACAGGCGGTGCAACGGAAGAAGGAGCATTCGACGAGGATGCGCCCTCGGTCCGAAGTCTCTTTCCGTGGTTGAGCAAACGTGGAGCGATAACACAATGGATAATGAAAGAAATTGAGATATAGAAAAGTAAGGAATTATACATCAAACTAGTGATGAACAATGAAAGAGAATTTGAAAATAAGCCTTCTCCTTGAGTTTGGGAAAGAATAAAGCTCTAGAAAGGAGAAATTAGGGTTAGGGTTTTGAGAGAATTGTGTTGGAGAAGTGAAAAAGGTGGTAAGAAGGAATGAGAGGGAAGAGGGACCGAAAATATGAGAGGGGTTTCTCTTGGTCGGATCAATTCATGACCATTGGATCTTACTTTAGATCAATGGCTGGGACTGTTCCCGGTTCTGGAACAGTTAGGCCGAATTCAGCCCGAACTCTGGTAGGGCAGAGTTCGGCCCGAATTTTGGGTCCTGGTCACAGAACAGGAATTAGGCAGAAAATGACAAAATATTGGTTTAAGTAATAGAAAAACCAATATAAGACATGAGTATAATTACAGAAAAGATCCAATAGGTAAACAAAAGAATAACAGATAATGAGTTTGAAGCAACAATATGAAGTTAAAAAATTAGTATTTTAGCATGTGATAAATAAAAATGAACCATATAATAAATAAGGAATTATATCATAATTCAATATTTTGAAGCTGCCATGGGTTAGCTGCAAGGGCCGGATCCCAGCTAGTGGTAGTCCTGAGGACTAGTGCACCGTGTCGCTTAGGCTTTTACGCCTTGTTGTCAGAAGGACCCTTTCGGCTTGTACCCATAGCAAGTTCATCATAATAGAATCAAGATATACTCGATATTTATGCAGATTTATCTTAATTTACAACAGCTTCATCTAAAATTCCAAGTTCACGACAAAGAAAATTGAAGCGCTCTTCGGATAATGGTTTTGTGAAGAAGTCTGCTAACTGATGATCAGTGTTAATAAATTCTAAGTTAATCGTGCCATTTTGCTGATGATCACGCAAAAAGTGGTGACGTATTTCAATGTGCTTCGTACGTGAGTGACAAATGGGGTTCTTAGTAATATTTATAGCACTAGTGTTGTCACAAAAGATTGGAATATGCATGAAAGATAAATTATAGTCTTCAAGGGTTTGCTTCATCCACAGAATTTGTGCACAACAATGCCCGGCTGCGATGTATTCAGCTTCTGTTGTGGATAGTACGACAGAATTCTGCTTCTTGCTAAACTAAGAGACTAAAGCTTTTCCTAATAAATGACACGTACCGCTCGTACTTTTACGGTCGACCTTGCATCCGGCGAAGTCAGCATCAGAGTAACCAATGAGGTCAAATGATATTGACTTGGGATACCATAGGCCCACTGTAACTGTACCCTTAAGGTATCGAAAGATACGCTTAACCGCGGTCATGTGTGATTTCTTAGGATTTGCTTGATATCTAGCACACAGGCAAACGCTAAACATAATATCAGGGCGACTAGAAGTAAGGTAAAGTAGACTGCCTATCATACCTCGATACTTACGTTGATCTACGGGTTTGCCGCTATCATCAGGTTCGAGTTTGGTTGAAGTAGTCATAGGAGTGCTGATTGGTTTGACGTTGTCAAGGTCGAATTTCTTCAGCATATCCTTTGTATACTTTGACTGACAGATGAAGGTTCCATTTGACATTTGTTTGACTTGCAGCCCAAAAAAGTAGTTGAGCTCCCCCATCATGCTCATTTCAAACTCGGTCTGCATACACTTGGCAAAATCTTGACAAAGGGTTTCATCAGTAGAACCAAATATAATATCATCTACATATATTTGTACTAAAAAAATAGTGTCTTTGAAAGATTTTATGAAAAGTGTAGTGTCAATTTTTCCTTTTGAAAAACCTTTCTCAAGCAAGAAGTTGCTTAGCCGTTCATACCAAGCTCTAGGGGCTTGTTTGAGGCCATACAGCGCTTTCTTTAGCTTGAACACGTGGTCGAGAAATTTATGATTTTCAAAACCAAGGGGTTGTTTTACATAAACTTCCACCTTTATAAATCCATTCAAGAAAGCACTTTTAACATCCATTTGAAATAATTTGAAGTTTTGAAAATTTACAAATGTACAAAGCATCCGAATGGATTCCAATCTAGCAACAGGAGCATACGTCTCATCGTAGTCGATACCTTCCTCTTTGTTGTATCCTTGGGCTACTAGACGAGCTTTGTTGCGTGTGACTGAACCATCTTCATTCACTTTATTTCTAAAGACCCACTTAGTACCAATAATCGAGGGATTAGCCGGTCTAGGAACAAGTTCCCATACTTGGCTCCTCTCAAATTGGTTGAGTTCCTCTTGCATAGCAGAAATCCAAAATTCATCATTGAAAGCTTCTAAAATATTTTTCGACTCAATTTGTGAAATAAAGGCAGTACTAGCAATAGAGTATCTTAATGATGATCTAGTAGTTACTCCACGTGAAACCTCGCCGATTACCAAATTTTCTGGATGTGATGGCTTGAAAGAGAATTTCTTTGGCAAGCCCTCCAGAGAATTGGTTTCGGTTGTGGTGTTCATTGGAGTAGACGTTGATGGCTCATCATCATCATCAAGAGTAGCTGCTACACTATTATTTTCATCAAAAGTCATATTTGTAGATCTTCCACAATTAATGAGCGTTTGTTAAAAACTCTATATCCATTGCTCTTGGCAGCATAGCCAAAGAAAATACCATCGTCAGCTTTGGTATCAAATTTGCCTAAGTTGTCTTTGGTGTTAAGGATAAAGCATCTACAACCAAAAACTCTAAAGTAAGAAACATTTGGGGTTCTCCCAAACCAAAGCTCATAGGGTGTCTTCTTCGTAATAGGACGAATAAGCACTCTATTTAAAATGTGGCATGTTGTACTCACAGCTTCAGCCCAAAAGTATTTCGGAAGTGAAAACTTGTTCAACATGACTCTGGCCATATCACCAAGAGTCCTATTCTTCTGCTCCACAACACCATTTTGTTGAGGAGTTCTTGGACAAGAAAACTCGTGATCAAAACCATTAGAATCACAAAAATTTACAAAATCAGAATTTTTGAACTCGCCTCCATGATCACTTCAGATTCGAGAATCATTTAGCCTTTTTCGTTTTGAACTTTCTTAACAAAAATCTTGAAAACAGAAATAGCATCACTTTTATGTGTAAGAAAGAAAACCCAAGTAAATCTGGAAAAGTCATCAATAATAACAAAGTTATAGAGTTTTCCACCAAGACTGGCTACTCTACTGGGGCCAAATAAATCCATATGAAGTAGTTGTAAGGGTCTAGTAGTGCTTAAAGAGTTTATAGAATGGAAAGAGGATTTGGTTGCCTTATTCAACTCACATTCGGCACATATCGTGTCCTTTTTGAACGTGATATTGGGCAAGCCTCTGACTAGCTTCTTGGTCGATAGCCTGGATATAGTATCCATATTGGCATGACCAAGACGCTGGTGCCATAGTAATCGTTCATCTTTATGAGCATATAGGCATCTACCTATATTGTTAGTATCTCTAGACAAATAGAAAATATAAATGTTATCCTCTCTTATCCCTTCAAAAGCGATGTCTCCTGTTGACCTATCATAAATAAAACATTTATTTTGTCCAAAGTTAATGTCATATCCGTGGTCAGCAAGATGACTAATGCTGAGCAGGTTATGCTTTAACTCGGTCACTAGGCAGACATCCTTTATTACGGGAGAGGGAGGATAACCAATATTACCATTACCTATAATATAACCTTTTAGGTTGTTGCCGAAGGATACATATCCTTCTCTCTTCATCGATAGTGATGCGAAAAGATTTACGTCTCCCGTCATATGCCGCGAGCATCTACTATCGAGAATCCACTTACTCTTAGTTGAGGAGGGAAGGTCCACCTACATCAAGAGTAGATGTGACCTTTGGTACCCAAGTTCTTGAGGGTCCTGAAGAGTTAGTTTTTGGAAACCATGCATATATTTTTCTATCAACTATTCCTCTAATTCTGCATTGTGGTGAAGTGTGTCCATGTAAACCACAATAAGTACATGTAGAATTCATATTTACATTAGGAGCATGCTCATGATATCTATAAACAGTGTAATGAGGAGAAGTGTGATGATGTGTAGATTTAGCATGGTGGTGATGACTATGTATAGAGTGATGTGGAGTGATATGGTGATATTGTCTATATGGTATGGCATGGTAATATTGTCTATATGGTATGGCATGGTGATGATTTCTATATGTAGAGTGATGTTGATTGTGTCTTTGTGCAACATTGTGATGATTGTATCTAAATGTAGCTTGATGATTGTGTAACATATGAGAGTTATTCTTACGTGCATGTGGTTTGTGTGCTTTGTGAAAGTGTGTATATATGTATGCATGATTCCGTGGTACAGGTGGATGACGTGGTTGAGTAGTGTCATGCTTTGTGTGTGTCTCATGAGATTGGGTTTGAGGTTGAGCAACCTGTTTACCCAATTTAGTCTCTAATTTCTTAGA
Organism: Iris pallida; assembly: GCA_029216955.1. Taxonomy (NCBI): domain Eukaryota; kingdom Viridiplantae; phylum Streptophyta; class Magnoliopsida; order Asparagales; family Iridaceae; genus Iris; species Iris pallida. The sequence continues at coordinate 535,959 of JANAVB010011599.1, read as the reverse complement.
GACAGCCTGCAGTTCAGTAATCTTAGCATTCAAACCAAATATCTTAGTGGTAGAAATCTTGTGTCTACTCTTTTCTTCTGCAAGCTCCGTGTTGAGTGTTGTGATTTCTAGTGTTTGTTTTTCAATGCGAGCTTCGACATCATGTAAGCTTATTTTAAGCTTGGATACCTCATCTGTGACATCCGTAGGTGAAGTGTCTCTAATGTTATCAAGTAATAGAGAAAGTCTTTGAATTTCGACTTCATGACTTTTGATTTTGTCCTAGGCATGTTTGTATTTACCAATGACCATTTTGTGATCATTAAGTAAATCGGTGAAAGCATCGCCAAGTTCATCAAAACTGAAGTCATCAAGAGTTTCGTTTGATACCTTGTCGGACGTTGCCATTAGGCACACATTGGCCGTATCTTGAGGAGAGTCCTTTTCTTCCTCGGAGTCACTAGCTTCGCTTTCATGCCAAATGCTTGTGTTGGCATATTTCTTTGAAGAAGTCTTCTTGTATGGCTACTCATAACGGTTGCTCTTCTTCAAGAATGGATAGTCTTTTCGGACGTGTCCAGTCTTCTTGCAACCGTAGCAGGTTGGCTCTTCTTCGCCATCTTCTTGTGGTTCCTTCTTTCTTCGATTGAAGCGAAGGAATTTCTTGAAGTTGCAGACCATAAGGGCTTGATCGTCTTCTGAGTCATCATCATCCGTCTCTTCGGGTTCAGTCCTTCGTCGGTGAGCTTTAAGTGCGATCTCCTTAGCCTTTGGAGCCGGCTCTTCGAAGTCCTTGAGGTCAAGCTCATGAGTCATTAGCTTTCCCATCAAGGTCTCCATGGACATGGTTGTGAGATCATTTCCTTCAACGATGCCTGTCACCTTAGGGTTCCAAATCTTTGGAAGCCTCCTAAGTAGCTTGCGAATCTTCTCTTGATTTGAATATTGTTTGCCGAGCGAAGACAGGGGGTTGATGATGTCGAGGAATCTTGTGAACATTTGTGTGATCGTCTCATTCGGCTTCATCTTGAAAGCCTCGTATTCTTGAGTGAGACGGCTTATCTTTGATTCCTTGACTTGGGTGGTTCCTTTATGCGTCACTTCTAGAAGTCTCCATACTTCATGAGAGGTGGTGCATGTAGAGACCCTGTTGAACTCATTCCTGTCTATAGCACAGAATAAAGCATTAATAGCTCTCGCGTCTAGACTTTTCTGTTTCTTCTCCTCGTCAAAATATTTGTCATATGATTTCTCAATGAGATCACCATTGACAACTATTATGGCGGGCTTTTTGTAACCGTCAGTGACGATAGTCCACAGGTCAAAGTCTAGCGACTTGAGATAAAAGCTCATCCTTGTTTTCCAATACGTATAGTTAGTTCCATCAAATAGGGGAGGCCTATGAGTGGACTGTCCTTCACCGTGATTAGAAATCAAGGATTGTGTGGTTGCCATGGATCAGCTCTAGGATGTAAGTCCTTGTAAAGAGAACAGAGCTCTGATACCAATTTAAGAACAGATGGCAACTCTAGAGGGGGTGAATAGAGTTTATAGCGATAATATCCAATTAAAAATTAAACTCTTTCACAATTAAAAAATAATCAGAGTAAATGCAGAAATAAATGAGGAGCAAGAAAGCATACGCAAATACAGCCGATTTTAACCTGGTTTCCCTCGTGGAGGACTAGTCCAGGCCTGAGAACTCTAGCTCAGGATTAAATCCACTATTTGTGAAATAGTAGTTATACCCCGTGCCTTTTCTTCAGAAGAGTACGTCAACTTCTTACAAAGGATCGCAGTGGCGATGCTTAGAATTTTCCAAGCTACTTCTTGAACTCTTGCACAAGACTCCTAACTGAGAGATGCTGAGCACTCGAGACTTAGGAAGCTTGTGGCTAGTATATGAAGAAGGGTATGGCTTATATTGAGCTTAAGAGAGAAGAGAAGAGAATATTGGATGAATGAAAATGAGAGAATTCTTGGCCTATTTATAGGGTTTTATCAGGCAGAATTCGGCCAGATTTCTGGTAGGAATTTTTAAAAATTTGGCCATTGGACAACTAGCAACCAGCCAACCCTAAAAATTCGGGTGCTAATTTTTAGGGGACAGAGTTCATCCCGAACTCTGTGTGGAGGCAGAGTTCGGCACGAACTCTGTCTCCAAAGCACAGAATGGGTCTAAGGGTCCAATGGGCTTATTTTGGATGTGGAGCTTTATAGATTTTGGATAGGTTATGGGTTAAGTCTCAAGATCTCAGCACAATTCAGCTTACAACATTCTAGACTCAATAAATATAAAAGTACAGACTCAAAAATGACTACATTTGTAAAACTGAGCTGTCGTCTGGCTTGAGCTGGATGTAGTCGTCGTGTGTCGTATTAAATTATTATAAGTATTATTTAGTCAATGTTATCAATATTTGGTTGACTGTGACTTTGTGTCAACAAAACACTTCATGGGACACGTGTACATGTTGTGTGTACTTTACCAACCAATAAATTGGTATTTTAGTTTGTAATTGTTGATTAATTTGCATTTCCCAAATGTATCCGAATACCCAATATCAGTTTTATCAACTGTCTAAATCCCAGTTTTTAATCTCGATGTTTGTTCATCAATTTTAACCATGGTATACTGTTAATTAGTGTAGTTTAAAATCCTAATAGGTACACCTACATGATATCTAATGGTATGAGGAAAATTGAATAGTTTTGATGTAGTTTTGATTCAAAATCTGGATTTGTGATATAGGGGCTGTCCTAAATAGTTTTGTGTGTTATCATGGGTTATTTGAACTGATATTTAACCTTGAAATCTGAGTTTAACCTGATTTGAGATTTAGGGACTGCTTTGTATATTAAATCTGAATTCTAAATGAATGGGGATTGAAATGTGTATGGGCTGTTTTCTTTTAATAGCTCTAAATAACTGATACTTGAGATCACTGTTATATTTTGAACCTAAAATCTGAGTTATTGATGTTAGAAAATTTTGAGAATGATGGTTTATGAACCTGAGTTTATGGAGGAGGGGTTCATGAGTTATTTCCTTCTTTTCACTGTAGGAGTTAATCTGAAACTGTGATGTCACTCTTCCTTTCACTCACTCATCGTACACACATTACACCCTCTCATAGTTCACTCACTGTCTCACACACATCATGATCACCCTCTCACTAACACACACAGAGGACATAACCTGTGTTCCTATTTTTCTGAGAACTTACCATGTAGGCATACACAAGTATGTAGGCTGAAACCTATTTATTAACCAATTGATTTCCTTTCCTCTTTGCAATATAAATACATGTGTGAACTTGAACTATTTCATCTTTCCAATATAATTGAATTGATAATGAATGTGATGGATTCTTTCCTTTCCCTGTTGCACCACTGTACACTCTAAAACACATGTAAAATCTGTACACTTTATAATGCACACACACTGGAATTGAAATCTGAAAAATTGTGATGTAATTGATCCTTGATTTGGGTTGATATGGTGGTTTGGGTTGATTGGTAAACTAAGTTTCCGATTGACTGAAACCTAAATTAGTTCCTTTCCTTCTCTAGAACTGGGACATTGCTTCCTGTCACAGTAATACTTGTTAACTGTAAAATTTCATATTCATATGTTGGTTAGTTCCTTGCTTTGGTAAATTCTTTCCTGTGCACTCACTGTTTTTCCCAGGTTCACCATGCCACTCATTTCTCTTACACACATACACCCACCCATATTGCCTTGTTAGCCTACTGTCATATTGTTTTCACAGCCTCACACACTCTCAAGTCACACACTCACACCCTAACACACATGCCTGCTAACACTCACTGTTTTAGCCTAACACACATGTTGACTACCCTCTTAACACATCTACACACAAGCTGAAACCTGAGCACAGGCCACCTCTTTATGTTTCTGTCTAACACACTCACACACAAACTGAAATCTAAACTCTTACACACACTCATTAACACTCTTCACACACATTGCTATATATATACACACACACACATATACATTGACACCACACACACACATGTATCCACACTCTCATGACACTTTTCACTCACTCACATTAAGCAAATGCCTACACACAAACACACTCATTCATGTCCCTCTCCCTCTACACACACATAGAGTTAACATTGACACCTATCTAAACTCTATGCACACACACATTGTTTGTATGTCCTATTTACACACCTATGTATACCTTAATCTCTCTCTAAATCTCTATGTATATATGAATATATGTAAATATGTATATAGGCTTGTATGATGTGTAAAATAGGTAATACAATATATGCATGGATAATGTGGTATGTAAATTGTAGGTTTGATAGCTTGTATAGACTTGTGATTGGTGTGTGATTACTAGCCTACGCTTGGTTAGGACTAGTGAGACTTGTTAGACTTGTTTGGCTTAGGCTTGACCTAGTTTGACCAGTCTAGTTGACTAGAGTTGACCGAGAGTTGACTTTGGTCTAGTTTGACCTAGAAGCATGCAAATGCATAGTAGATTACATTTATCATCCCATGTATACATCTTGACTTTTGTTGCTCTAACTAGGAGTCAGGTATCTTATCTCAGACAGTACATTTACTTCATACATTCAGATACGAGGCGAGTACATTCTCTGATCATTTCATATCCTGCTCAGAATTATTTTCTGCATTAAATTACTTTACTTGATACTGTCACGTTGGTCACACGGATTAGTACTATATGGATCCCTTCTTGAGATGTTATCCCTTCACGGAGCATCGGGTACTCTATGTTCTGTGCGTTTCACTTACATGGCGTATCATATGCTTCTTTGGTTCTTTGATCACTTGTGATATGTATTCTCATATCACAGAGTCTTCTTTGAATCCTTATCCCATTTATTGGGTCTATCAGAATCCCCATTTATGGGACTACTATGTACTACCCTTCGGGTCTATATCACCTTTCGGGGGCTTATCACCCTTCGGGGACATATCACCCTTTGGGGGCTTATCACCCTTTGGGGGCATATCACCCTTTGGGGGCTTACCACCCTTCGAGGGCTGTTACATAGAATCATAACATAACCTGGTTGGATCCTTGTGTATTAATTTGGGGGTACGGGGGAGTATAAATAGCCATGTGAACAATTCCAAAGTAGAATAGCCATGTACGCCTCTTTAGTATAGCCATGTACAATCAAGCCGTTCATATGTCGACTTTGTGCTCTAAATCACTAGTCACTGGTAGCTCTTTACTTATAGTAGATATTTCTATTACAGTTCTCTCTCTGTTTACATACTGTATTTCTTCAGTATCTATATCTTACTTTACTGCATGATTATATTTTCTAACCTGTTATGAACTGTTGAGATGTATTCTGCTCGCTCCCGTCCTGACAGGACCTGTTGAAAATTTTACAGAGGATGATGAGGAACCCTGCACCCCTTACTTGGAGTTTGCCTAGATGACACTCGCGACCTGGACCCCTGGGGAGGTTCAGGCAGCTGCTGAGGATGATACCCTTGTATAGTATAGATAGCTTATACTGTTTTTTTTCATGTTTAGCTGTTGTCCTTGCTTTCAGAGTTGTATATTTTTAGTGATGATAGACTTATATTTCTTTTGAGTTGTACCTCAGTTAAGGATTCTCTTATCTATTTTATCGTGCCATATTCTATCTCTAGATTGTGATTGAGTTGTACCTCTGTGTTGACCTCCTTATGGAGAGTATTCATATTATGTTAGTTATAGTTCATGACCTAGAACAGCATTCTACCGCCGACACTGCGGCGTAGGCTGGGTGTTGTTACGCTCTCGTACCCTCATAGTGGGTATGGGTCGTGACAAAACTGCTCCTCACTTTCTTGGAACTAGGCTCCTCCCTCGAATGCATGTAATCCCACAACAGTTGAAAACTGAGACCCTGCTCTCTCATAAGCTCAGCCTGAAGTCTCTGTACCTCCTGCACATCCTGAAGAAGTCTGTAAATATGAGCCCCATCAGGAATGGCATGGAAAATCACTCCAGGAGGCAAAGGAAGGCCCTCAGTCTCCGGCTGAACTGCAGCCCTCTCCTGAAGGATAGGAGATGGAGGAATACTCTCCGATGAGGCTACTAACACCTCCTGAGCAATAGAAAGGGGAAGTACAATCTCGGTCTCATCCAGAATTGCAGCTGTGCACTGGGGACAAACTCTGGTCATGGGTGCCATTCTGGAAAGATAAGGAAAAATAATAAATCATCAGGTTGTAAGGCAATCTATCATCCTATACAAATACTGGTGAGAAAAACAACAACTGAAATTAACCATAAAGCGTTAATATTCTAAAGATGATCAAAATCGAAAGTTTAAAGCACGACTGTCAATAACACTAAAATTCAAGCACACTATATATATATTTTTTACACTATATATATATATATATATATATATATATATATATATATATATATATATATATATATATATATATATATATATATAAATAATCCAGGCACACTATATATAATCCAAGCACAATATATATATATATATATATATATAAATATATATATATATATATATATATATATATATATATATATATATATATATATATATATATATATATATATATATATATATATATATATATATATATATATATTATTTTTTATATATATATATATATATATATATATATATAATCCAAGCACACTATATATATATATATATATATATATATATATATATATATATATATATATATATATATATATATATATATATATATATATATATATATATATTTATATATATATATATATATATATAAAATCCAAGCACACTATATATATAAAATCCAAGCACACTAAAAATATATATATATATATATATATATATATATATATATATATAAAATATATATATATATATATATATATATATATATATATACCTATAACAAATTTTAGCCTCGATATGATCTAAGTTGATCCAATCCAGGATGAATCAAGGTTTGGGCAAGATAGAGAACGAGGTCATTGAAGTCTAGGCACGAGTATCCAAGACTTGAAATCCATATCACAATTGAATTAATTCAATTGAATAATGTTCCAAACATTGGATGATAAGGGAATGACCAAGTCGACTGGTCGCGATCAAGGGTTTAGAATTCAACACTATTGAAATCCTAAGGAATACTGCGAGGATATGGAAATAAGCCACTATCCTCCTTTTGATAAGGAAGCTAAACGTGATACCCTGGGTTGACCTATTAAGTACAGTGCCTTGTCTTTCTGAAATATGTGAAAGACAAAAGCAAAAAGAGTTCAAAGACGATACTATTGAGTACAATACGTAGTTCATAGACGACGAAAATAGTTCAAGGAGAATTTCCAAACTGTCGTGGATGAAACATATGCCCTAGAGGTCTCATCCACGTAGAGTATTATATGAAAGCAAACCAAAGTGCTCTAGGTTGATCAGACCATCATACACCGGTTCTGATTAGACAATATGTTAGTAGGTCGACCCAATAAAATATGTCCTGATCAAGCTCAAAAAAAATAATAATCGTGCAAAACTAAGGCTAAATTAGCAGCGTAAGGTAGTCAAAATATAAGTAAGGAGGTAATGATAAAGAAGAAAAAATAATAGTCCAAGATCATTAACTAAGCTGGTCAAGCAATCAAGATAAGGTACATGGTTAAGCATTTAATGAAACAAGAAGAACACCATCACATGTCGGGTCGAAAGAATTGAGTCATGGTTGGATCTCAAATTTAAGTCAGAAAGTAATTTAGTATCATGGTAAGGGTTTAAGAGGCGACAACGAATACAAGAATAAAGGAAATCAAGTTGAAGCATGAAATAAATTTAATTAAGAATCCAGTGAAATAATTTAGGGACACAGTTCTAAAGGCGAATACTGTTAAGGAACGATCAAATACAAATGGTTAGAAAGTCACAATAAAAGATCTAAATTTGAGGAAAGGTTGAGTAAGTCAAGATTGAGATACAGTCACATAGTTTGGCAGACGACTAACAACACTGGAGTATATACTACTATCATAGTCACGAGTGATATGGCAATTAATGTGGAACACTTCTATCTCATTAAGGTTACCTTGGTAGCCTACCATTACATTTCTTTAAAAATAAATTTCAAAATAACTACCTTAACTTGTATTCACTCTAAGCCTTCCAATCTAGTCACGACTAACATTTAAATCCTTTTCATAAATCTCATAATAACTTTGGTCACATTACTACTAAACTTTCCAAAATTTAACATTTCAATCCAACTTTAAACTCCAGAGTTAATGAATCATGAATCCATAAAATTCTATATCACTTTATAACTTTAAAAACTACCAATTTGTCTCAAATAATCCTCAAAATAGACACTCAGTATATCACGACTATCTAGCATTACAACTCAGTATTTTAACGTACTTATCAACCATAATTTCTCTTTCTAAGTCATTGAAACATAATCACTACTTCTTAAACCAAAATCTAAATAGATTTTTAAATCTTCAATCAATTGACACGATTCCAAATTTGAGACTTTTTTCTAAAACAATCATTTTTATATCTTCCCAATCTTTTAAACCAAAATTTTAATATCATTGCTTCCACTTAAATTTTGAAATTCAATAATCATATACATCGCAACTTGTACGACTCAATTTAATAGTTCATACTGCCACCCTCTTTTTTTGATCATTCAAACCAATCTATATACGTTCAAGGATGTATAATCGTAATCCAATAATTCATGAATCACATCAATTCCTGAAATCGATTTATATAGATTCTAACTAATTTTCTCCAGTATCTAAATATAATTTTATAATCCTCTGGTGATTACTACTTAGAATTTTCAAGATAGATTTCCTTGGTAATATCCCAACTTACAAACTACTAATCATTAAATCATCCTTTTAGAAAAAAAGCCCTTATAACTTAGTCAAAGTCTCCGTGTATTCCAATTCCTTAATGTAATCCTTCTAGCCATGTATTTGACCAATGAGTATATAGCAGTGTAGCCATCCAACCATTATTAAACACAAGAAAGTAAGGGTATTGGTGAAAAGAGTTCAAACAAGATGCAAGAATCAAGGGAGGAAGGTGGATTAGAATAAGGGAAAGGGAATTTAAATCGAAGCTCAAAATGAGATTCTCAAGGGTCATCCCAGGAATCTCTCAGGAAATTCTAATTATGATTGAGTACCTTAACTTATATCTTATATCCTACTGCAGGCTGTAATGATACTCTAGTTCGAGTACCACTACGAATCACACTAATTGTGATTGTGAGACCTGCATGGGCCACCACTAAAAATGTGTCACGACCCGCACCCAGTGAAGGGCACAAGAAGTGACGAACTCCCAGCCTACGCCGCAGTGTCGACGGTAGAACGCTATCCTGAGTCACAGTATCTAACACAGTCTAAAATAAAGTCCGAATGGAGAGTAGAATAATAAGTAACTCAATCACAATACTAAGATGGAATAGAAGAATGAATCTCAAGAGAGTCACAGATAAAAAGTCTAGGTGTAAACCACCAGAATAAATCTCAAGTACAAAAGTACAACTCATAAATTCTCAAAAAGAAAATACAATAAAGTACTAAGTCTCAGCTAGACTACAGGCAAGTCCTCAGCGACTGTGGGATCCTCCTGAGGGTCCACGTCGCCAGTGTCATATAAGCCAATGCCATAATAGGTAGGACAGTACTCCTCATCAATACCTGTAAAATTTTCAACATGCCATGTCAGGACGGAACGAGCACATATCTCTCACAACAGTTCATAGCAGAAATGGACATATAAAGCAAGCTATAGAAAACTATACATGAATCGCTGTAAAGGAAATCAACAAGAGAGAGAGACTATAAAATGAGATATAATATGATAATAGAGAAATATAACCTTCTACGTGAATCAGAGCATGAATTGGTTATGTAAACGGTCTGGGTTGCACATGGATACAGCTATGGAGTGCACATGGATACCTACTGGGGATAATGATCACATAACCAACTACAATCTCCCTGCCCCCAATCAATACACAAGGATCAATACATGTTATGTTATTGCACATGGATAACAACTACTGTATACATGGAGCTCATATGGTCATGAGTGTACATGAATAACATATGAGTGCACATGGATAAATATGAATACATGGAGTACATGATGGCCATGATAAAGTACATGAACATGACATACTCGATGTATTCGAGGGGATAACATCGCAGAAAAGATCCAGAGAGTACTAATCCGTGTGAACATCGTGTCAGCATCAAGTATACTAGTCTATAATAAGAGAACATATCTAAAGAAGTATGAAAAGATCAGAAAATGTACTCGCCTGGCAAATCGAACTGTTGATGATGAGGTGTAACTAAACTGGGGCAATGTAAACCTATTTAAAATACACACATGTCACAACAAAGTCTATAATATCAAGAGAAATAGCTACAATACAAGACTACATGCTTCTAGGTCCATTTTGGTCAAAGTCAACCCTCGGTCAACTCTGGTCAAACCTGGTCAATGCTAGTCAAACCTGGGTCAACTGGTCCGTCTACTAATTTCTAGGTCATACACAAAATTCTAGGTCATTTGGAGTTCGTTTCAGTTGAATTGGATCAAGTTTGACCCAAAGTTGACTTTTATCAATTTGGTCAACTTGTCGGCCAATTCGACTAAACTAAGCTCGAAATGATAAACCAAATCTGTCCTAGGGCTCCTATAGTCATATACACAACTACAATCTAATCTAAGAGAATTAACAAGCAATTATATATATATATATATATATATATATATATATATATATATATATATATATATATATATATATATATATATATATATATATATATATATATATATACATATAGGTATATACACACATGTGTATATATAAACAAACAAAACCCAAATCTAACAAAAGTGGTGTGTGCGTGTGTATGTACTGGTGCTTACTGAAAATAGGGTAAAATCTGAGATTAATAACATTCAAACATAATCTGATATTACCCAAATTACTATACTATTATATACATATGTATAAAGTAAGAAACTATATATATATATATATATATATATATATATATATATATATATATATATATTTAATATATACAAAAGCTCAAATGGAAAGATACGCAATGATGCGAGATACTTAAACAGTCTAAAATCTGTAATAACTCCCCCTCGGCCCATTCTCCACGTATATGTATTAGGAATGGGTTTCAACGGGGTTATACATATATATAGTTAAATATATGCATAAAGTTATATATAGAAAGCACATATACTCATAAATGATGGAAAATTGTGAAACAAAGCCAAAATTTGTTTCTCACATATTTGAAATATCATATAAGTCCTGTAAACTCAGAATTTAGAAGCTAAAACATTGGAAATCAAAATATCATATATCAACTAAAAATCGAAATTAAATAAAACGATTCAATTTCACCAAACGACCCAAAATCCAAAATACACCAAACGAACCCACAAAACTTGGCATACACGTTGGCCTCGATCCATGTGATGCGTTCGTATACTCTCGGGTTCGAAAACGTATCCGTGTCGTGTCCACAGAACGCGTATCGGAATTTCCCGATACTGCGTGGTACGCGTGCGTTCTCGCTCGTTTGAGTGCCGCACACGCAATAAAACGCCACGTGCTTGTGCACATAGCTGGCAGGGGTGCTGGGGTAGGTCTAAGACACGACAACATGGTGACACGCTGCCCGAAATAGCTCATACAGACCCACGCACCCGCGCGGCCTACTGCGCGCGTGCGCGCCCGCGCGCCCTCGTGCACGTGGTGCCGGCATCGATGCTCCCTCGTCGGGCCACGTCGCGACTTGGGATTCGTCCTACGGGTCATCTAGGTATAGGTCAACATGTTTTGGGTCCTGGAACGGGTCTTTGCTGCGTCGTGTGCGCGCACGAAGTCCGTTTCTACGTCAAAAATGAAGGTCTGAATGCACAGTAGCTGAGCGGTGCACGCGCGATATCTCCGCGCTCGCTCAACGAACAGTCGTGTAATTTTACGAGCATGAGGACAGAGGTTGCCCCCTCATGCTCACAAATTTTCACACAAAAATACGCTCTGTGCATCGCACAATCACACGCGCACAGCAGGGCACGCACGGCCTCGTGCACGGGATCCGTGCACGTGCATCCGTTGCCCGAAACGCCGCTGAAACGATGTCAAACCCAAAACTGTCTTCACGAAAGTTTATCAAAATCACATTATATAAACATCCATGAAGTCAGAATCGAAAAACAACAATTTTCTATCCTAAGCGGCATTTCGTCGAACACGTGTCGTAATGGACCGACACGGGCTCGATACCTCCATCCAACGGAGTCGAAATCCCACCAAATTTTGTGGGCAAGGCTTGGGCACCTATATAGATGCAAAAATGAAGAGAAAACTAGATTTGCAAAGGTAAATTAGGGTTTTACCTATTGAGTGTCAAAACTCAATGATCGGGGCTCCTCGGTTGTCGTGTCGGCCGATTTCCCTCCAGCAAAACCTTTCATCTCCACTCCAAAAATGCTCCAGCAGATCCTCCTCTCCTCGACGAGCGCAACGGAGTTTGTTTGGGAAGAAACGGACTCTGAATGAAGGAAAAAGGTGTTTTGGAGAGATGGATCTTAGGGTTTCTTCGTGGAGGCTCACAATTTTCACAAATGATGAAAAGAGGAGGGGGTGCTGCTGTGTTCGACGGCCAAGGGGGATGTTTAGGGGTTAGGGGTTCACTTGGTCCATCTCCTACTCAATTAGAAATGGGCCCAAGTCAAAAAGCTTAAAGGCCTACATGCAAAAAGGCTAAATAAATAAATAAAAGTTTTAAAAATAATCTAATGCATAAAAATAATTTCTAAAAATGAAATAACCATTATAATGCATGGTTAGGCCCTATACAATGTCCCCTAAGGTTAAACCAGTTGCTAGCACAAACATAAGTCAACATATTCAGAAAATCACAAAAGGCCAAAATGACTGAAATCATCTAAACCACTCCAAAAATAGAGATTAAATCTAAATAAAATTTTAAAAACAAAAATGTGAATTTTAATTACATTATTAGGTTTCCAGTGAAGGTTGACTAAGGTCAAACTACCAAGTCACCAGTTTACAATCAATCAATCACACTACAATCAATCTAATTAATAAATAGATAAAAATTACAAATAAAAATCATAAAAGTTCAAATAAATTACAATTACTAAAATATCCTTGAAATTGAAAATTGAGTGTGACACTGTTAGAATTAGAAATGGTAGAGCTCCTCAATGAAATTGTCAGAGAGCCCAAGCTCCTCAGTTTTATAAGCGATTGGGAAATTTGAAAGAGGAAGAAGAATTGGAGGGAAAAAGAAATGGGTTGGTTGCACATGGCTCAGCTGGAATTGATTTGAAGGAATTCAAATTCCTCTCCATTGTTAAGCAATAAAGGAATTAGTGGCCTAGCCTAACCATTATATTGGGCTGGTTTCAAAAGCCCATATTTAAAATGAAGAAGTGGCTGAGCCTATTCAAAGTTCCAGTAGAGTAAATGGGTTAAAATAGATGGGGTTGATTCATAAGCCCATACTTAAAATGAAGAAAGCCCCAATTAAAATTGGGCTGAAAAATATTAGTTTAGAAAAAAAAATCAGAAAATCATTTAAGGATTTTAAAAATAAAGAAATTTCTGAGAAGTGGACTTACACTATTTATAAGTGACTTTATTCCCAATTTCATATCCAGACCCTTAGAAATAAAATCCGCATTGACATTTACCAATCCTTTTAGAGGATACAATACTTCTATTTTATTCCCAACATTCTGACAGTGAAAGTTCATTTCCTCTTTATAACCCCTATGTGCACCTTGATTCAAGTATAGTCGTTCTAGGTACAAACTTTTTTGGGATTCCTAACTATCATGTATCAATAAGGGTTTCATAATAACCTTCTCTAATATATTTAAGATAAGATCTCTAACCCTAATGACTAACCACAAAAGATAGGAAAACCACAACCAATTTTAAACTCTATACTACATTCCTATAAGTTATATTCTAAATATCCTTATTCGTATGATTAACAATCTAACCTTTCTAGCTATAGATAAGCACTATACACTCCTCGCAGTATGCCTAACAAATTTATACCTAATTTACTAGGTAAAGTCAAAGCTAAGCTACGTAGGTACTTAATTCTAATTTCCCCCAGTGTCCTACTTGCTCTATTGCCCACCTTTATCTCTTTATCATAACATACCACTTTATTTGGTCATCTAATATCTTTCTTTCTTGTGAGAGTCCTCTTGGCTAGGCTACTACCATATTTTATATCCACCTTCCCACACAAGCCTAAAGTCATGATTATCTCCTTCTAGTGAAAATTTCCCGAACTTAATTTACGATAAAATTTCTACACAGGCTTGGGTCTAGTCTTCAGTACAAGGATTATTGAACTATTCCATCCATAGTGAGAATCTCAATACATACTTTCTACAGCCTTCTTTGTTGGTGTCCTATTTTGGTCTAGAGAAACTACAACTAATCCCAAAGTTCAACTGGATGTTCTCTACCCATAGTAATTTTTGCCATAATGAAAATCTATCTCATCCTCCTAACCTAACTTCATGAAGATATAACTTCTAAACCGACTCTATCTTCTTAAGTAACTGTTTGGGGTTTGTATCCACCGATAAAAGAAAAAATCTTTACTAGGGCTAAACCTCATTTCTATAATCCAACTGTCAATTAATTCTAATTGGTTATCTAGTAGGTGTATGTACTAGTCCTTCCTATCTTTGATAATCACCTTTCTCTTAAGTATTATATCAACCTTCCTTTTATACTATAAGAAGAATATAACCGAAGGGGGGTTTATTAGACACGAGTGTTCGTCCTTCCGAAATAGATAAAGATGAGAAATGACAATAAGGAGTTCAAGAAAGATACGATTAACTATAATACGAGGTTCAAGGGAGATAATAGAATTCAAAGAGGTTCAATAGCAATATGGATTGAGATTCTAATACACTTATCCTAATACAAGCTCACTTAGTACAGTAACATAACCAAGATGATATTTTTCGACATGCATAAGCCACCACAAAAATATGTCAAACCCTAGTCCCAAAATAGGACTAGCAATATGTAAGCATGACAACAACGTACCAAACGGACTCCAGCCTAACTAGAATACGCATAAGTTGTCTAGGTAATCTATATGTTTACCGCTTACAATATCTTAACAACTATTTATATCTTAATATACGAAATATGTATCAAGAATGAACATATGTATCAAGAATGAACATAATATATTAAAGTTGGCCACCCAGTAATATACATGTTCGAACAAGCTCAAGTGTCATGTCCTAGTACCGAAATACGAAGACGGACATGCCCAGCTACCCCGTATAAGGTACGAAGATGTCATACGTCGATTATGGTTGTCGCTAGACTTGAGGGTACAAACTACAATAAGATCTCCTAGGGTCTCATGGAACCACGATTTTTCAAAAATAAGCCCTTTTAAGAGATTATTTCCACCAAAAACTCCAAAAGCCCTAGCTTCAAAACTCAGATCTATAATAAACTAGCCATTAAATCCGAAAGTTCCAAGAACTAAATATGTAGAAAAAGTAGAGGAATAATATAGACTAATGGTAAGTGAGGAATCAAAGAAAATAAAAATAGCACGTGGTCTCTCCATTTAGTACAAGGTGTACTTGTCTAGGTGGGTTGGTTGGAGGCAATAAAATAGGAGTGAATGAGGAAAGAGTGTAGAAGAGAGTATTTATATGGAGGTGGGGGTGGTTCCACTAAACCCTAACCCTAACCCTAACTATGCTAATTAAATCCAGATTACAATACGATCCAGTGATTTCATCACCAAAACAGTGAACCACACCTAAAACAGGCAAGGACAAGTGGTAACACTATTTTGCGACGAGACACTGTTTTATGCCATGATCAGGTGTAAATATAGGATACATGTGTACGTATACAAATACCATATACCGTATACAGGATTAATGTAGAATAAAATACGTATACCAGAAAGGGGGAGTGACATCTCTATTCTCCTTAGAAAAATTTCGTCATCAGAATTTCAACTAAGAAGAGATAGAGAAATCAAAGCAAGCAAGATACTAATTACACACGCGATCATATTAGTTAATCATGCAAGCAATTATCCACAATATAGGGCGCTAATCAAGCACGAATATCGAATTACGAAGGCATATGAAGAAAAATACCTTCCGTGTCGAACAAGTACGAATATCGAGATCTGATCTCATCCTCGTGCTCCCATGTCGACTCTCCCGATGAGTGATGGCCCAAGCGACACGGACAAGCTTAAGAGTTTGGTTCTTGAGCACCTTCTCTCTCTAATCTAGAATGGAAATGGGCTGTTTCTCGTAAGTCAAGTCGGTACCAATGACTAGCTCAGAATGATCGAGGACATAGCTCGGATCCAGAACATACCTACACAACTGAGATAAATGAAATACATCATGCACATCACGTAACGAAGATGAAAGGGCAAGACGATAAGCAACATCGTCTACCCGTGCGAGAATATCAAAAGGACCAACATAACGCGGACTAAGCTTTCCTTGGGATCTAAATCTAATGACTTCCTGAGTAGGCAAAATCTGTATGAACACCTGGTCACCGACGCAGAATTCTAGGGTCCTCCAATATTGATATGCCCAATGACGATGTCTATCCTGCGCAACTCAAAGCCGCTCTCTGATCATCTTGACTATCTCCATTGTCTGCGTAATAACCTCTGGTCCCAATAATTTCTCCTCACCCATATTGTTTCGTGCTAGAGAAGATCTGTACTTCCTTCCATATAATGCTTCAAACAGAGTCATCTGAATGCTCGTTTGATAACTATTGTTGTAAAAGAACTCTACTAAATGAAGATGATCTTTCCAAGATCCCCAAAATCTAAGGTGCAAGCTCGCAATATGTCTTCCAAGGTCTGAATGGTTCTGTCTACGGATGGTAAGCTGTACTGAACCACAATCTGGTGCCCAAGCTTCGGTACAAACTTTGTCAACAGTAAGAGGTGAATCGGGTGTCTCGATTTGATACTATGCTCACTGGAACACCATGTTCCCTTACTATTTTCTTTAAGTACATGCCTGCCAAATGCTCAATAGACTTTCCTAATCTGAATGGAAAAAATGCCACGCCCCGCTCCCGTAGGAGCGATCGTCCTCGCCAAGGCGTGATGCCGCATGAGCCTAGATTGCACTTACGCAAGGCAGGTCCATAATGGCCGATTACAGGCTAAGCGATAGGGGTCGTCGCACAGAAGTCCCAAGCAGAAACATTAAATAGTTAGCAGCAAAAATTTGAAGCAAAACACAATTCATGCAAAATACTCTTTTATTGATATTGAACAAAGATTGCAAGGTGGGCACGAGGCCAAATTACAAGTATCTCAAGCTCACTTTTCTCTCATATTACAAGTCACTCTACTTTCTTTCAATTCTTAATACAAGCTTCAAGACGAGTGGCAGATCCTCACGGAATGGCGATGTCCATACATACGTCCTGTATAAGTTCTGACTCCATGCGGCCGTACGCCTCGAAACGCCAAGGAACTCCGTGCCTCGGCGCATCCAAACGAGCTCCGCACCGTCAGGCTTTTACCTATGCCTGCACATGAAAACTGTATGGGTGTCAGTAGTCAACTGTACTGGTGGAGTGAGCTCCTCGCCCACCTATATAAAATCGAAATGCTTATTTACTTTGTGCAGCTTATTCCCTCTATGATTGTCTTGCTAGTCTTGCCTTAGGATCAATTTTAGGACAAAAATGCCTTGGCCTATACTTAGCAACGCAACGACAGGGTCGTGCCATACTCTATTTGTGACTTCAATATATTCGAGGCAGTGCCTCGCCGAGTATAAACTTAAGCAACTCGACCGTGCCAAGACTTTTCACTTGTTTCTGTGTGCCTCTAGACCATTCTCGTGCCAATAATGTCAAGGGGACGACTCGTACTGGTCAAGCCAATAGACTTGATCGTGCCTTAAGACCGAGGCTGTGCCTCACAAGTATCAACCAGACCAACTTGCCTTACGGCCCATCCTGACTTAACTCGAGACAACGCCACATTCATGTCGAAGCACGTGTCCTTGCTATAGACAAATCTTAGCTCCAGAATGGTGTTGCAACTGTGCACACTCTAGCCCACACCGATTTAATCTAGCGCTTGCTATAATTATAACTTGTTGACCCAACACGTAACTTGCTAGTGCTCGACGCAATCCAAAGGCATACACGCAGATAGCCGCTCTTATGCCGACACATCTATATGAGTGGTCACTAGCAATGTCAAGCTATCCTGGATCTTTGCATACGGTGACCATCCGCGTGCGAGGTAAGAGCTCCCACCGAATGACCCACAACCTATACTGTAACAGTTCACTTCAATCAAGTCGTTCTGTCGATAAAGGCCATACAATATCTAAAATTCCTCCTAGGCTGACACGAACCCGACGCCCCGGGATCGTTCGAGGAATTCACCTTGCGTGCAAGTTGTCCAATGACCATGCAAGACTCAACTCGATCTACCAAGTCCTTCCTTATTCTTGACCATGCTTTCCAACTTTCTATCGAGACTCCTAAGTAGTGGGACCAATCTCGATGACAACTAGTCGCGTAGACTTCCTTATCGAGACTCCCAAGTAGCGGGGCCGACCTCGTGTGCTTCCTTATCGAGACTCCGAAGTAGCAGAACCGATCTCGTGACCTTCCTTATCGAGACTCCTAAGTAACGGGACTGAACTCGTGTGCTTTCTTATCTATACTCCCAAGTAGCGGGACCGATCTCGTGTGCTTCTTTATCGAGACTCCCAAGTAGCGGGACCGATCTCGTGTACTTTCTTATCGAGAATCCTAAGCAGCGGGACCGATCTTGTGTGCTTCCTTATCGAGACTTATCGAGACTCCCAAGTAGCGGGACCGATCTCGTGTGCTTCCTTATCAAGACTTATCGATACTCCCAAGTAGCGGGACCGATCTTATGTGCTTCCTTATCGAAACTCCCAAGTAGTAGGACCGATCTCGTGTACTTTTTATTGAGACTCCCAAGTAGCAGGACTGATCTCGTGTGCTTCCTTATTAAGACTTATCGAGACTCCCAAGTAGCGGGACCGATCTCGTGTGCCTTTTTTATCGAGACTTCCAAGTAGTGGGACTGATCTCGTGTACTTTCTTATCGAGACTCCCAAGTAGCAGGACCGATCTCATGCGCTTCCTTATCGAGACTCCCAAGTAGAGGGACTGATCTCATGTGCTTCCATATCGAGACTTATCGAGAATCCCAAGTAGCGGGACTGATCTCGTGTGCTTCCTTTGTCCGTGGCATGCTTTTCACTAAACCAATCGTGGCTCGTGTCTTAAACTGACTTGTTCTCTAGGCGACACTATCACTCAAGTCACATACTTTATATGACGAGCCTTGTTCTCGTAGGACTATGTGACTTGACAACCGCAGGCAAAAGAGGATAGTGCTTGCTATGACTTCGATAGCACAGCCAAACTCTTGTCCAACTTATTCGGGCGAACGACTTGAAGAGCAAAGGCTATACCAAGCTTCGTATCGAGGGAACGTGCTATGCACGCGGTCGACTTGAACAACCAAGCTCTTTGGGTGCCTAGACTTAAGCCACAAGCCGTGCAATACAACTTAAACTACGGGACAGGCGAAGGCTGTGCCAAGCCTTGGACGTCGAGACCGTGCATGCTTTATCAAGCATTCATACGGGCGACGCCTATGACTTAGGTTAATTCCAGCATTGTGGCAACTTAGCAACTTAGGCCAACTTTCTTTTTCCAAGCCACGGGACGAAGGACCGAGTGTCATTTTGAAAGCATACTGAGCAGACTTCTAAGCAGACCGTGGGACCTTTTTCTATGTTCTAACACATTTCGATCCGTCGGGATTATTCTCTTAGCTATGTGGATGCGTCTCTTTTGTTATCAAGCCTAGCTTGTGCAAGTTAAAAATATGCAATTTATTATGTGAAGGCTAAGACGAGGCAAGTTCACCAAAACTACCACACCTGAATGAGGAGTCACCTCGACCGAGCGGGTCTTCAAGTAGCCGTTGTAAGGCTAAGTCTGAACGCTGTCGGCGTTCGATTCCTCCTATTGACTGAGCAGGATGGGACACTACAGAAATGAGCCATCTTTGCGAGCCGATCTACTATTACCCAAACTGTATTAAGACCAGTCGGGGATCTAGGTAAACCGGTCATAAAATCCATCGTAATGTGCTCTTATTTCTACTTAAGAATAGGAAGCGGCTACAATAACCCTGCTGGCTACTGTTGCTCTGCCTTCACCTGATGACATACCAAACAACGAAAAACAAACCTCGTATCTCCCTCTTCATGGTATTCCACCAAAAGTATTGCTTTTATATATTGATACATCTTCGTTCCTCCAAAATATATGGAATAGGGAGAGCTCTGAGCTTCTGCCATGACTTCCTGTTGTAGGTCTCCACTCGGTACACTTAGACGATTTCCAAATCTAAGTGTCCCATTCTCATGAATTACCAACTCCTTCCTGATACCCGACTCATATTCTGATCGAAGCTTCTGGATCTATGGGTCTTCTGCCTGAGCTACTCCGATCCTCTCCACTAAAGTAGACTCTATCTGCAAATTGGCTATGACTCCTATATCTTGAGGTAGAATCACTTTAATTCCTATTTTATGAATATCTTCCAATGTCAGGACGAATGCACCACCCCTTCTACTCAAGGCATCTGCTACCACGTTCGTCTTCCTAGATGATACTGTAGATTAACATCAAAATCTTTCAGCAACTCTAACCATCTTTTCTGCCTCATGTTTAGGTCCTTCTGGGTGAATATATACTTCAAGCTCTGATGATCAATGTAAATCTCTACTCGATCTCTATACAAATAGCGTCTCACAATTTAAGCGCAAACACCACTATAGCCAAATCGTGGGTCGGATATTTCTTCTCGTGATCTCGAATCTGTCGAGATGCATATGCTATCACCTTTCCATGTTGCATAAATACACATCCGTGTTCCTTTCTAGATGTGTTACAATATACTATAAATCCTCCCGATCCTACAGGAAGGGTCAGAATCGACGCTAAAATCAATCCCTTCTTCAGTTCTACAAATGATGCTTGACAATCTGTTGACCAAACAAATACTACCTTCTTACACGTCAAACATGTCAAGGGTGCTGAAATCCTAGCAAAGTCTGCTACAAATCTTCTGTAGTATCCTACCAATCCAAGGAAACTACGCACATCTGCCACTGTTCTTGAAAGTGGCAAATTCTCTACGGCCTCAAACTTCTTCAGATCCACTAATAGTCCTGCTTCGAAAATGATGTGTCCCATGAATTAAATGCGATCTAACTAAAACTCGCACTTACTAAGCTTGGCATAAAGCTGATGCTCCCTTAAGATCTGTAAAACTGTCCAAAGATGATTCTCATATTCTACTTTACAACTGGAATAGACGAGGATGTCGTCTATGAATACCACCACAAACTTGCCCAAATAGTACATGAAGATACGATTCATCAAGTCCATAAATACTGTTGGGACATTAGTTAATCCAAATGTCAATACTAGAAACTCATAATGCCCATATCGTGATCTAAATGATGTCTTGGACATGTCCTCCTCCCGGACCCTCACTTGATGATACATAGATCGAAGATCAATCTTAGAGAAGAAGCTCGCTTTACTTAACTGATCAAACAAGTCATCAATTATGGGTATAGGTACTTGTTCTTCACTGTCACTGCATCAAATATCGGTAATCAATAAACATCTGCATCAACCCATCCTTCTTGGGTACTAGAATCACCGGTGCTCTCCACGGCGATTCACTATCTAGGATAAACTTCTTTGCCTTCAGTTCTTCCACCTATTGTTACAGCTTGTCCAACTATGACTGTGACATTTTGTAAACAAGGCTGTAAAAATCGCTAGTCAGCCGCTAGTCGGTTCGCAGGGACTAGGGATTAATTGGATTAGTCGAAGACTAGTCGGATAAGTCGGTTTGGGTTTTTTTAATATATATATATATATATATATGCAACACCTTTGTGTGTTTTTTTCAGTTCAAAAAAAAAGCAGCAGCATGCCAGCAGCAAAAGACAAGCAACACAAAAGAATAAGCACCATCAAAAGACAAGGAGTCTGCAACATAATGAAAAAAGCAACGCATCCAGCAAATGACAAGCAAATGGAGCTTTCAAAGCAACATAAAAAACCTAAACAATAAATAGGACCGACACCCCTCTTTCTTCCATGTGGGGGTCTTACTTCACATGGTCCAAAGTCCAAATACAAGTAGTAGCAGCAGCAAAGCAAAGAGACCAAAGGAAAAAAAAGAAGCAAAAAACAAACTTGGAAGAAACCGAGCCGGTTATCTGCCGATTAGGTCACGACGGCCAGCGGGAATCGACGGCATGGCAGTCACGTGGTCCGAGAATCAGAGGCGCGCGGTCAGTCCTTCTACTTCTTTTTTGGATTTTTTTTCTTTTCTTCTTTCTTTTTCCACTTCTCCTTCGAATTTGTGAGGGAGCAGCCGGTTTGGGTTGGGTCTTCATCTATATTTTTTTCTTTTGGCCTTCACCCATTTTTTTGAAAGACCATCAGTCGGCCGACTAGGCCCGCCCAACCGTCTAGGGCCGCCTAGTCGGCCGACTTGGTCCGATTAACTTCTTCACCGACTTTTCAGCCGACTAGACCCCAAATCGAGTCGTGGCCGGCCGACTAGGCCTACTTTTGCATCACTGTCTGTAAACTCTGCTGGATATAGGCTTTGTTCCAAGGATCAACTCAATATAGAACTCCACATCCCTAACTGGGGGTATCCCGGGAAGCTCATCAGGAAATACATCAAAAAACTCTCTGACCACTCTTGGAATTTGCTCTTGCTCTGCTACTGATGTTGTAATCACTCCCTTGGAAAAAAAAACCCTCTACTGATCGGACAAAGACAAACTCTTCTATGCCTGGAATACTAAACAATACTCTACCTCCTCGACAATCTATCGTAGCATGAGTCGCTCAGTCAGTCCATGTCCAGGATGATATCAAAGTTACCCATAGGGAACTCTATCAACCTTACGGGTGTTAATGCACACATACTACGATCGGGCATGCTAAGCATACTCTGCTAACTCCTACGAGCCCATCTAAATTGCATAACTAGGATAGTATATCCAAAATCAGGCTCCATGTCCTCGTCATGCTAGCTTGTATGACTGCAATAAATTATAAACTCCATAAATAAAGTAGACATTTACCCTTCTCATCGTCCTCATCAAATATGTTATCAGAATATATCTTAACTCAATTCATATAAACTTATCTAGAAACAAAATCAAAGTCAACAACGAACATCAAGATTCAAAATTCATCAACGAATCAAGGATAAGTAAATGGAAACAAGCAGAAATAGATTCTGAGGTAGGGTTTAGAGGGAGGTGCTTAGGAGATGTGCCAAAGGTGTTATCTAGGTCAAATTCCTGGAACATAATCTAAAACAAATCTTAAAATTTATATAAGATTGGCTAATTATATTCTCTTCTCAACCTAGATGATATATAAGTTCAAATTCTATATTCTAGTTCCCTCTGGGGTCCATAAACTCATCCAATGCAAGAATAGGGTTCGATAACGGACGGATGTTTCAAAATCAGGACGAATAAAAGCAAGTGGGAAATAGACTCGAAAAACTTTCGAAATTAGACTCCCAGGGGTCATCCCTGGAATCTATCAAAAGTGCCTAATATGTGGCTGAGTACCAAAATCCTAAAATATTCTATGACTCAATCTTAATCCTAGGGCATGCTCGCAATAGTAGAGATAAGCTCAAGTACGACCACGACTTCGCATTAATCGCAAAGACTGACCTGCATGGGCCACCACTAAAAATGTGTCACAACCCACACCCAGATATATGGGTATGAATACGTGGGCCACGCCCAGCCTACACTACAGTATCAGCGGTAGAGCGCTGTCAAGTACCCGATACTAACTACAACATCCAAAAGATCCATCATTATAAAAATACTCATATTACATCACAAAAGCTAAGAAAGATAAGACAAGAAAGATAACAATACCACTAGAACAACTAGAATCTACATAGGATCAAATGAGACAAGAAATAAAACGGAGGAAAACAATAACAAAACTAAAAAACTACCAGACCTAGAATTCTTGGAAGATAACTCACGGTAAAAGAATATCAAAATCTGCCTCAGCTAGCATCATTCTGTAGTCCAATAATAAGGTCATAATAACTCCTAAAAATATTATCAATGTATCTAATCATGATGGAAATGAGTACAAAACAGCAGTTCCATGTAAATTGACAAATTCTGTAAGAGACCATTATAATAAAATACAAGATAAAATATCAAGACTGGAATATAAACAGGATATGTAAAACTGGATATCATGTCAGGGTATGAAATACAAGAATGTAGAACAGTAAATGAGTATCTGATGTATAATATAAACATAAAACGATGCCTTGAGATATTAGAGCTTTATGTGATCGGCTTAGGAACTTGCACATGAATATGGCCTGGCTAATCATACGTGAGATGTATGACTAACACTTGGCTAACCATACATGGGTTGTATGATTAACACTCACATGAAACATGAATGGTGGGGTATGATCACATAACCTCTAATAACTTCCTATCCCCAAGTAGTATAATGGATCCGGACATGTCACATCATGATGCGGGATTCTCTAAGAGGGTAGCAAATTCCAGTAGGAATCGGCATCTATACACGTACAAGAAGACAAGATCGAACAATGTACTAATGTACTATGGCAACCCAAGAATGGTGTCTTATGACAGGATCCGAAGTATGTTAGTTCGTGTACAATCGTGTCAGGAATCAAGTAAAACACTACAACTAAATCGGATATAGGAGATATCAAGATAATAAAAACTATCAGATAATGTACTCGCCTGTTGTCCTGAGCAATAAGTGAGGGTCTATGCCTGAACTGACATCACGGAGACCTAATATGAATATACAGAGTTACTTAGTATTCTAGAGTAAACAAAATATATGCAAATACATTAATTCTATGCTTCTACGCCTATTCTAGGTCAAACTTAGTCAAACTAAGTTAAATTGGGTAAAAGATTGACTTACAATTGACTTTGGTCAACTCCTAATCTATTCTAGGTTAAACTAGGTCAAAGGAAGCCTCTATAATCATCTACATGGTCAACATATCAATTTCAGTGATGTGAAATCACTGGAATCGACGGATCTCAATTCCGATGCACGAATCTCAAAATACGAACCAAAAAGGGAAGGATTATAACAAATGGTGATAGATAAGGGAAAAAGTCTATGGATGTTGTAGGATGATGAAACAACCATAATCGACGTGTCCAGAATGGTCAAAATAGCTAGAATAGCCTATCCATAAGTCCAATTTGGACACAGAAGTAAAAAGGTAATTTTGGGTCAAAACGGTGTCCGTGTTGGACCCACTTTGCACCAAAAAATATGCCAGAATAAAAGTCCTCAAAACCTAGCAAAATGTATGTCCACGAATCCAAAATGACTATACGAACTCAACGGTATATTCGAAATTGGATTCCAATGACCCGATCTCAAAATGGTTCGTTGACCCGGATATTGGAATCTGATTTGCACGAAAATACGTGTCGGAGCCAAAGTCCACTAAATCTAGCAAAGTATATGTCAACAGGTCCAGAATGACGATATGAACTCAACGGTATATCCGAAATTAGATTCCGATGAGCCGATCTCAAAATGGTCCGTTGACCCGAATATTGGAATCTGATTTACACGAAAATTTGTGTCGGAGCCTAAGTCCACTAAATCTAGCAAAGTATATGTAAACGAGTCCAGAATGACGATTCGAACCCAACGATATATCCGAAAATTGAATTCCGATGAGCCGATCTCAAATTGACCAGTAGACTCGGACTTTGGGGCCCGTCTTGCACCGAAATGCATGCCAGAACGATGTCACGAGTCTACTGATGGTGTCGAAATTGGAATCCGGAGTCCCGGTTCCAAAATTAGGATTTTACAAGTTAAAATTTATGAATTTGGACGCCAACTTTGGCGTCAAATTCAACCAACCAAACAAGCTCATAATAAAACGAAACTTGAGGGACAAGAAGATGGTTATACCAGCTGTGCACAGGAACTGATGGCATGCCAGAGGGAGCTACGACGGCCGAGATATGAGTCCACGAAGTTGGCTCCACAAAACTGTCCAAAATATACACAATTTAAAGGGTCAACTTGGTGGCCGATTTTGATACAACAAATGACGACATTAACAGTTTAAACTTGACAAGGGTGAAGGGGTATATACCGAGATTAAGTAGAAGAAATGGATCGATGATCCAACGATCGGAGTGTCCAGAAAACTCGTACAAAGTCGCTGTAATGAAACACGAATTCTGACTTCGATTCCACTCGCGTCACGGCGGGATTTCGTCCGAAATGCACGAACGCCCGTTTCTCGCATCGGGGACAAAGGTACGCTGTATGGGAACCTTGTCGGGTGTTTGTCGGAGGTTAGAGGCATGCGTGTGAGTGCGTACTATGTAGAAATGAGTGGTGGTGATTGATGGAGGCAAAATCAAGGGCCAAAAATAAATTAGGTCATTGGAGTTGTCCCTTGAATATTTTGAATGGACACACTTGGTGTTTGGTGTTTTTCATGAGGGAAAATTGTGTGGGGATGTTTGGGTAGTCATGAGAGGACAACATGAAGCTTGGGTTGGGTTCAATTGAGTCGGGTCGGATCAAAACCGGACTTGGTGCAATAAATGATTTAATTTAGTCATTTATGATCACGGGTAAATAAGTAGCATGCGGGAGCTCAATTGAATGGGACACGAGAGTTATGTAGGTAGTAGGTTTAATGCGGGCCGTGTCTATATTTTGGGTTGACAGGTTTGGGTCGAAAGGGTGTCCCCAATTCAAGTCGAAAATAAATGTGACTTCGTGGGATGAATTAAGATTGAGTCTTGTGTCAGGAAAATTGTGTGATACAAATGAGACAGAAGATGGTATGTCTGAGTGGGACATGAAGGTCATGGTTGTAGGGTGCCTCGATTAGATCATGCACGATATGCTGGTTTTAAGAAAACGACTGGTCTTGTGCTCCTAAATTAAAAGTCACGACAACGTGCATATGATAATCAAAGTTAAAGTAGAAAATTTATTAATAATTATTCAACGATCAAATGGCCTAAATTGAACCAAAGTTGTGAGATACAAAAAGAGTACAAGGGAACAAGTTTGAGTGTGACATGATATATTAAAATGAAGATAGATGATTATACTAGTTCTTATAACTCAAAAAAATTCCACCAGTTCTCAATCATTCTCTACCAATACTTATTTAATTTAGCATCATCACTGCATGCAATCATAATATCATTTCCATGTATCTTGAATCCCTAAATTTAGTACTTTACCGTAGTTCAAAATGAAACATCTCAAGAATCAGTAACTAAAAAAATAATTAGGTTCTCAAAATCAAGTCGTCCTTGAATATTCTTCTCAGCTGTAATAACAACTATGAAATATTACAGTTTCATGCACATTCCAATTCTTGAAATCATTCTTCGTTCCTCCTAAAACAATCCATACTCAAAATAATTCTCTAAGTGTAATCGTTTTTTCCCAATTGATAATGCCGGCCTCTTGATTTTATTTCCAATCTCAGTCATATATTTATCCCTTTTTTTCTTCTAAATGTCCAACATCTCATATTCCTACCAAGATATCACTTGATAACAAATTCGTCTTCTACGAGATAGATGATTACGATACTTCCTCGACATTTTCCCCAAGGTACAAAGATATAAGAATTTCAAAATTTTCAAAGTGTAGATGAAAGATGTAGATACGAGATAGTTGATAATTAAGACAAGGGAATAATGGTAAGATGAGAAAATCATCATACGATAAGGAAAAATAATAAGACAATAAATAATGGTAGGAATTGTTCTTGCTCATTTGGTCAAAAGAAGTGAATCAATTTAAGATACAATCTGATAACCATACACGTCTATCTGAATTATGTTGCAAGAATTTTCGTAACGCTATTAAGCATAGCTACAATAAACGATATAGTCCATAACTAAGGTATACACCCTATAATCATGTTATCTAGATCCCTTACCACGCCAACTGGTATGGCTGCAAGAAAATCTAAATTACATAACTAGGATAGTATATCCAAAATCAGGCTCCATGTCCTCGTCATGCTAGCTTGTATGACAGTGATAAATTCTAAACTCCATAAGTAGACATTTACACTTCTCATCGCCTTATCAAATATGTTATCAGAATATATCTTATCTTAATTCATAAAAACTTATCTAGAAATAAAATCAAAGTCAACAACGAACATCAAGATTCAAAATTCATCAACGAATCAAGGATAAGTAAATGGAAACAAGCGAAAACAGATTCCGAGGTAGGGTTTAGAGGGAGGTGATCAGGGGATGTCCCAAAGGTACTTTCTAGGTCAGATTCCTGAAACATAATCTAAAAAAATCTTAACCTTTATATAAGATTGGCTAATGATATTCTCTTCTCAACCTATATGATATGTAAGTTCAACTTCTACATTCTAGTTTCTCTGGGGTCCATAAACTCATCCCAATGCAAGAATAGGATTCGATAACGAACAGATGTTTCAAAATCAGGACGAATAGAAGCAAGTGAGAAATAGACTCGAAAACTTTCGAAATAAGACTCCTAGGGGTCATCCCTGGAATCTATCAAGAGTTCCTAATATGGCTGAGTACCAAAACCTTAAAATATTCCATGACTCAATCTTAATCCAAGGGAAGGCTCGCAGTAGTACAGATAAGCTCAAGTACTACCACGACTTCGCATTAATCGCAAATACTGACCTGCATGGGCCACCACTAAAAATATTTTACGACCCACACTCGGATATACGAGTACGAATACGTGGGCCACGCCCAGCCTATGCCATAGTATTGGCGGTAGAGCGCTGTCAAGTACCCGATACTAACTACAACATCCAAAAGATCCATCACTATAAAGGTACTCATATCATATCACGAATGCTAAGGAAGATAAGACAAGAAAGATAGTGGGGTTAAAAACATGATAGAAAGTTTAGGCAATATCTTAGGCACGATCAAAAAATGATGAGTTTTTGCACGATCAAGATAACTAATCCAAAATTATTCAGACACAATTAGGGTTGACAGAAACATGACATGAACAAAATTATATATCCACGATTTTAGAAATAAGTTAAGTCATTGAGGCACGATCTTAGTGACGACTAGGAGAATCGAAAATATAAATGAAGTTCAAGCACGGGGTGATCTGTAGCGCTTAGGTTTGATGAAAATCAACCTCAAAGTCGCACAGGAGCGATCAAGATGAAAAGTTAACCATGACCAAAACAAGGTTTGGCATGATTGAGAGAAATTTTAGGCACAACCAAAATTGAAGTCAAGGTCTTATAGGCAAGATCGAAGATTTTAAGAGTATGATTAATTAAATCATGAAATGCATTCCAAGTTTAGACGTGACCAAGATTGGAAATAGTCTAAGTTCACTTTGCACGATTAAGATATGAATATGAAATCAAAACTTGAGCATGTCTTAGGAATGGAACCGGAGTATGAGTATTTTCAGAATCAAATTCTGGCAGGAATAGAAAGTGGTTCAGACATCAGCAAGTCCAAATTCTGGCACGACAAACCACAAGAATTTTATGTAAGATCGAAGAATCAAATCAAGGTCAGAGAAGCTTTTAGGCAAGATTTTTTTTAAAACAACGTGATCAAAATTGAAATTCGACATGATCATAGATAAGGTCAGTCTAACCTTGGTCGACAATATTTGATATGATGAAGAGCAACCTAGGCATGACCAAACATGAGATTTCGGTATGATCAGGGATAGTATGAATCTTAATCGTGATTAGAACAGAACTTAGTCATTAGTAAGAATTAAATCGAAAGTTAAAGCACGAGTGGTAATTGTATTGAAATCCAATCACGATTAAAAAAAATTGAAGTCTCGTCACGATCTAAGTTGATCAATTCTTGATTAAAACATGATTTAGGCAAGATGAATAACATGGTCATCAAAGTCTGAGTACGAGCATCCGAGGATGTAAATCTAGGTCATAATTGAATTTGAAGTCATTTAAGTCTAGTCGGCAATCAAGACTCTTTGGCACGATATACAAGACGACCAAATCGATTGGTCATGATCAGAGGGGATCAAAATCTTAATGATATTGAAATTTAAGAAACAATTCAAGGATAAGGAATTGAATTTCCTCCGTTATGATAAAAAACCAAAATGTAGGATTTGTAGAAGGAAGTCGGGGGTAATCATCTCGCTCTGCTTCGACTACAACCAAGATCCAAAATTTTCAGTTATGTTGATGACCACTCATGAAGCATGTTCTTTTTATAACGCCTTGATTAATCTTTTCTTTCTTTTTCACCAGATTTGTAATCCTTTCAACTTAGTCATCTTGAAAGTGCAAATTCCTCTACATTGTCCTAAGTTTTAATTTAATCCTTGTATTAGAATTTATAAAATTCTTGTATATGGCCCAAATCTATACTTCTCCTATTAATGCCACTATAACTTAAAATTTATTCCTCATTATATAAGTCAACCTCCACATATCTTTTAATTGTACCTTCAGATATCACTCTTCTTAAATTTGGTAATCTTACCAAATCTGTAGATTTTCTTATAACTCAAAAAAAAAATCCACCAGTTCTCAATCATTCTCTACCAATACTTATTTAATTTAGCATCATAACTACATGCACTCATAATATCATTTCCATGTATTTTGAATCCCTAAATTTAGTACTTTGTCATAGTTCAAAATGAAACATCTCAAGAATCAATAACTAAAAAAATATATAGGTTCTCAAAATCCAGTCGTCCTTGAATATTCTCCTCAGCTGTAATAACAATTATGAAATATTATAGTTTCATGCACATTCCAATTCTTGAAATCATTCTTCGTTCCTCCTAAAACAATCCATACTCAAAATAATTCTCCAAGTGTAATCATTTTTCCCAATTGATAATGCCGGCCTCTTGATTTTATTTCCAATCTCAGTCATATATTTATCCCTTTTTTCTTCTAAATGTCCAACATATTATATTCCTAGCAAGATATCACTTGATAACAAATTCGTCTTCTACGGGATAGATGATTACGATACTTCCTCGACTTTTTCCCCAAGGTACAGAGATATAAGAATTTCAAAATTTTCAAAGTGTAGATGAAAGATGTAGATACGAGATAGTTGATAATTAAGACAAGGGAATAATGGTAAGATGAGAAAATCATTTGTCACGACCCGCACTCAGTGAAAGGGCACGAAAAGTGAAGTATGCCCAGCCCACGCCGCAGTATCGACGGAAGAACGCTGTCCTGAGTCACAATATCTAACACAGTCTAGAATATGCTCTGAATGGAGAGTAAAATAATAAGTAAGTCAATCACAACAACTAAGATGGAATAGAAGAATAAATCTCAAGAGAGTCACAGATATAAATAAAAGTCTAGGTGTAAACCACCAGAACAAATCTCAAGTACAACTTATAATGTCTCAAATAAAGACAATAAAATACTAAGTCTCAGCTAGACTATGGGCAAGTCCTCAGTGACTGCTGGATCCTCATGAGGGTCCACGTTACCAGTGTCATCTAAGCCAATGCCATAATAAGTAGGGTAGAACGCTTCATCATCACCTGTAAAATTTTCAACATGCCCAATCAGGACGGAACGAGCACATACCTCTCACAACAGTTCATATCAGGGTTGGACATATAAAGCAAGCTTTAGAAAATTATACATAAAATGTTGTAAAGAAAATCAACAAGAGAGAGAATATCACGACTAGATATGACTATGATAAATAGAGAAATGTAACTATCTACGTAATTTAGAGCATAAAATTGGTTATGTAAACAGGTTGGGTTGCACATAGATAAACTATGGAGTTGCACATGGATACCTACTGGGGATAATGATCACATAACCAACTACACTCTCCCTGCCCCCAATCAATACATAAGGATCAAGACATGATATGTTATTACACATGGATAACAACTACTTTATATATGGAGCTCATATGGTCATGAGTGTACATGAATAACATATGAGTGTACATGGATAAATATGAATACATGGAGTACATGATGAACACGATAAAGTACATGAACATGATATACTCGTTGTATCCGAGGGGATAAAATTGCATGAAAAGATCCATAGGGTACTAATCCGTGTGAACATCGTGTCAGCATCAAGTATACTAGTCTATAACAAGAGAACATATCCAAACAAGTATGAAAAGATCAGAGAATGTACTCTCCTGGCAAACTAAACTGCTGATGATGAAGTGTAGCTAAATTGGGGCAATATAAACATATTTAAAGTATACACATGTCACAACCAAGTCTAAAATATAAAAAGAAATAGCTACAATGCAAGACTACATGCTTCTAGGTCCAATTGACCTAGAGCCTAACCATGTGATTATGATATTTTAATGTCATTTCTGGCCTAAGGATATTTTTGCATTTGACCTCTTTGAATTATTTTGATATTATTTTATTATTTATGATATTGTTTTTGGATTATTTGAGTCGGGTTCGAATTTCATCTCAATCCGACTTGTAACGGGGACCCGGGGTAACTTAGACTCTAGTTGGACCCATGTATTAGTTAGCCATGGCCCACATTTTAATTAGTCATGTTAGAAAGATTAGTCATAATCCTAATTATTTGGTTAACCATTTAGAGTTTTTATTTTGACCCTTTTACCCCCAAATCCTAACCAAAATTGTTTTAAACACTTGTAACTAAGGGAGGGGCAAACTTGTAATATTCAATGAGGGGGGATAACCATTGTGGTCGGCCCTAATGGGACTCCCATCTTATTTCCTTTCTTTGAGAAGTCTTTTTCCCCAAGTGCTCTCAAGCTCTCCCAAGGAAGAAGCCTTTCTCCTTGGATTTTCTCTCCTTTAGGTAATATTTCCTTCTCTTTTATTTTTTCATTTTACATTTAGGAAAGTTTTAACCATAGGAATGACCCTCATTGTTGTGTCCCTATTTTGTGTCCTCTTGTGTCCATTATGTGTCCTTTAGGAATTTCTATTGTATTATTGTTGTGTCTTGTGTTCATGGAAAAAACCCCCAAACTTGGACACACTTTATATTTGAAATATTGATTAAATGAATTAATTCATATTAAATCTCAGATTTGAATATGTAGACATGTGTTCTTGAGTACTTTACATTTCATTCATGTATCTCTTATAGATGTGTTCATGTTACATATATAGATTTGTGTGTGTGTGTGTGTGTATATATATATATATATATATATATATATATATATATATATTGTAATGAGAGTGTATCTATATTTATATATGTAATAAATGGTTCATGATGATTATATAATCAAGTTTGTGAGTGTGGTTCCTCATATTATTATTATCATTATTGTTGTGGATAATTAGGATATATATTGTATATTCTTTTGGCTCAAACTATCTAAGTCCGTCATGTTTTTTATCCACGTTTTTAATTTCAGCCCTAACTTAGAAATATCATAACTTCTAGCTCAAAGCTCGGTTTAATCTTGCTTTTTTTTAAAGAAGCGTATTGAAGTTAGCTTTCCAAAAACATGTATTAATAGGCCTAATTCTTTCTGTAACTTTTTGGAGAATTATTTGAGTGTCAGCTGTACGAAAGACAAATGTGTTCTCGGTGTTTTCGCGATTCCGGGAGTTTTCGGAAACGAAAACGCGATCCGTTTGAAGTTTCGGAAAGCTAACACATAGATATATAACATACTTTAATTATAGATTTTAATTCATGCTAAGATGGTACAGTATTGATTATTAGTAGGAGTTACTATTCGGCATATGCATTTTGTGCACCCTTGTGTGTAATATAATGTTCTACTTGATTTTAGCCCATGTTAAAGTATATACATTATGTAATTAAATAGAGAATGCAAGCATGAGTAAATGGTTAAATAAATGATGTATGAGGTGTAAGTATCCTATCTAATATAAGCATGTATAAGTATGGCTTGTAATGAATATGTAGGTTCCATAGTATGTAATGTATGGTGCATATAGTAGTACAAGAGAATAAATGAATGATGAATGAATGCAAGCATGAATGTAATGTGATAATAGATGTAATGTATACAATATACAAGTTAATGAGATGTAATGTTCTATGTCAACACAAATCCTATATTACCTCATGTACCCCTTACACTATGTTGACACTATCACACTTGACACTTTGTTCACTTACACTTTGACACTCTTTGATATATATACACTATATATGCCCATTTAACCCTCACTTGCCCCTTTGCCATGTTCACATACACACACATAGCCTCTTAAATAAGTATTTATGAATACAGTTAACTTAGCTATGTATGTATATTATATATATGTTAGCATATTGTGTTGTAATATATAAGTTTATATAACCATTTGAAATGCCATGATTATAGACCTAATGTTGAATACCAATATATACATGTGTATATATGTGTAGACATATATAGCTTAAAGTAATAGATTACCTAGTGTATATCTAATGTGAATTCTTGCCTATTTGAGTATTGAATAATTGTTTGCTATATAGAGTTGGATATATGTTGGCTTGTATAGCCTTGTATTGATGTGTGCTTGCTAGGATAGTCTTGGTTAGGCCTAATAAGACTTGCTGGGTTAGGACATGACCTAGTTTGACCTAGTTTGACTAGTGCAGTTGACCAGAGTTGACCAAGGGTTGACTTAGGCTTAGTTTGACCTAGATTCATGTAGAATGCATTGTAGTGCTTTATATTACCCTTCTGAACATGTTGTGACTTATGCTGTTCTAATTAGAAGCCAGACACCTCTCCTCGGATAGTATCTTTACCTTGGACATTCAGATATCAGGCGAGTATATTCTCTGATCATTTCATATCCTGTTAGAATTATTTTTCTGCTTTAGATTACTATACTTGATGTTGTCACGTTGGTAACACGGATTAGTACTATATGGATCCTTTCTTGAGATGTTATCCCCTCAGGGAGCATCGTATACTACATATTCTGCGCGTTTCACTTACATGGTGTATCACTATGCTTCACGGTTCTTCGATCACTTGTGACATGTACTCTCATGATCACAGAGTCTTCCCAGAATCACCCATTTATGGGCATTCCCAGAATTACCCCATTGTGGGCATTCCCAGAATCACCCATTTGTGGGCTATCTATGTATCATCCCTTGTGGGCCTTTACATGGAATCATAACATAACCTGGTTGGATCCTTGTGTATTGATTGGGGGTACGGGGGAGTGGAAGTAAACATGTGAATAATATTCAAGTAGTGTAGTTCCCAGAATCACTCCATAGTATAGTTACCATAATCTCCTATGCCATTCACATATTTATATTGTACTCTGACTCACTAGCCACTGTTAGCTCTCTACTTATAGTAGATATTTCTATTACAGTTCTCTTTCTTTGTTTACATACTGTATTTGCTTCCGATCCTGTATCTTACTTTACTGCATGATTATATTTTCTAACCTGCTATGATCTGTTGAGATGTACTGTGCTCGCTCCAGTCCTGACTGGACCCGTTGATAAATTTTACGGATAGCCTGGAGGTTGCCTGCTAGCCTAGAGGAGACAGTAGAGGTTGCATAGATAGCTAGGGTTTTTGCTTATAGTTTATTTTCAGTCATCATGAGTTGTATTTATGGATTACTGTATTTGAGTTTTGAGATGTATTCTGAGTTTGTATCTTAGATACTTAGACTTCTGTCTGTTGTATCTCTTTTCGATTTCATATTTTATCTATCTTCCTTTATGCTCTACCATAGATGTGATTGAGTTTACATTCTGCTATGTCACCCCCATTCGGAGAGTATAAACTGTTTAGTCTTATACTGTTAGATGCATTGAGACCTAGGACAACGTTCTACCGCCGACATTATGGCGTAGGTTGGGCGTTGTTACGTTCTCGTGTCCTAACTCTAGGGTGCGGGTCGTGACACGTTTTTAGTAGTGGCCCATGCAGGTCGAGATTCGTATTAGTGTAATTTTGTAGTAGCATAACGACTTAGTTGTACTACTACGAGCCTGCTATAGGATATATAAATTAAGATATTAGGATGAGAGGATACTCAATCACTGTTAGGATTCCTTGAGAGATTCCTGGGATGACCCTTGAGAATCTCATTTTGAATTCCGATTTAAACTCCTTTTCCTTGTTTTGATTCATCTTTTTCCTTGATTTGAATTTGATTCTGTGGATTCATTGTAGAACTTTGAATCCTGGTATTAGTTGATAATTTTGATAAAATTTTGTAGTTGTTGATTTAATTTTGTATTTAGATTAATATTTTCAAATCCAAGGTACTCAATCACACTTAGGATTCTTTGAGAGATTTCTGGGACGACCCCTGAGAAACCCATTTTGAACTTCAATTGGAATTCCTTTTCCTCTTGTTTGGATTCACCCTCATTCCTTGCTATTGAATTTAAGCTTGATGGGTTCCTCGTTTGAACCGATGAGAAAGAACATATCTTCATTATTCTTTCTCGCCATTATTTCCTTGCATTCTTATTTACCTCTTATCTTAAACTCTGTCTCTTTACATTAATTATCCATATCTTGTCGTCCCTACCAGATGTACTTCAAAACCCTTGAATCTTCGTATCTTTTGCATGGGGAAGGCTAAGGAAGTGACGTAAATTATGTAGCTCAGAGAAGACGTAACTGGTTATTTTATGATGATCTAAAGGAAATCAAATGTGGAGTGTTCCATATGGAAACTTGAGATAGAAATGTGGTAAAGGTCTCGAATAGAATAAAGAGATGTATACTGCCAATCTGGAAACAATTACATTTAGAGAAATTTTGGGGTTATGAGATAGTTTATAGGTGTATTCAAAACTAATGAGGATATTAGAGGTCAACCTAGTTTTGAGAACTTAGAAAATCTTGGTTATTGATTATGGGGAAAACTTTTACTCTGAGGCTATGTAGAAGGTTAGTAATAGAAAAGAGAAGTTAATTGTGTTTAATAAGGATATTAAACAAGATATTGCGAGGAAATGACTAGGGATAGAGAGAACACAAAGTTATGGAAGTTTAGAGATTGTTGTGAAATATTTTTAGGAGAATAATATTCAAGGGTGTATGTCGAAGAAAATACAGAATTTGATTTTATGATGGAAGATAAGTTTTGTAAGGCCTAGATATTTTAAATTAAATAATACTAGGAGAATAATTTGAACAAGTTCAAGGAATTCGTAAACGGGATTTAGAGATTTTGGGTCAAATTTAAGACAAGGTGAAAGAACTTGAAAATTTAAATAAATGGTTAATGTTGATTCCTAAATGTGAGGGCTGTGCTTCAAGAGTGATGTTTGGAAATTGGGAATTACCTATGGTAGTCATGGTAAGGGTTTAAGTAAAGGTTAAATTTTTATATGGAGACTGGTGAGGTAAAGATATGATTGGCAAGTTATGACCAGATGAACTTAAGAGTATCAGAAGTAGATGACTAACTCGATCTTCATTATTTTTGTGCATTAATTACCACCTCTTGAACTCCCACTTTCTAATTGAGATCCTTGACGTTCCTTATCGTGACTTTGATATTCGTAATGTAATACTAGCTGTTACCCTTCAACAAATCTTATATGCAAAACCTAGACGAGCTCACCTTCGTGTAGGTATATCATGTCCCACTAAAACCCGTCTTCTTGTACTCTATTTTCTTGATATGATTTTCTGGTCAACTGGATAAACTATAACCTCTACCATTATACTAAATTTCTTCTTATTTCAATTAGAAATCTAGCCTTGACTAAATTCTTTCGACCCGACATGTGATGGTGTTCTGCTTGTTTCCTTAGATGCTTAACCTTGTACCTTATCTGATTACTTGACCCGTTGGTTAAGAAACTTGGACTATGTAATTTCTTTCATCATTACCACCCTTATATCTTGTGCTGCTAAATTAGTCTTAGTTTTGCAAGCTTATCTATTTTCAAGCTTGGTCATGACATATTTTATTGGGTGGCCACCCACTAACATATTGTCTAATCAGAACCGGTACATGATGGTCTGATCAACCTATTGCACTTTGGTTCGCTTTTTCATGTATCAATCTACGAGAATGGAGACATAGTTAAACTTGACCCTAGAGTCTCATTCGCGACAGCCTTGACAATTCTTCTTGAAATCTTTTCATCGCCTATGAACCTCGTATTCGTACTCAGTCGAATTAAATTTAATCATGACCTGAACCTCCATCATTGGATGCTCGTGCTCATACTTTGATTTTATTGATTTCCCTTCTTGCCCAAATCTCGTTTTATTCCGAAATTGATCAACTTAGATCGTGTCAAGACAAAAATCTATTTGTGATTTATTGTGCCTAAATTTTTAATTTTTGCCATTTTATGGAATAGTAACCTTTTAATAATTTCTTAGTTGCTTGTTAATGACCAATTTTTATATAGGATGGTAGACAGCCCTACAACCTTGATGATTGTTGTTCCCTTACCTTCCCAATTAGGACACCCTAGATTGTTTGTGTGTTGATACCATAGTACTGTTTTGACCTAGAATGATTAGTATACCTAGGTGAGACTTCCAACTGCTACGGTATGCCCTAACCTTGTATACTATTCCTTCAAATTGCATGATTTAGATAAAAAAATTTAGACCTTGATTGTTGGGAAATAGGAACGTCACCCCATTAGTATCAGTTGTAGATATATATAGGTTAGTCCTTGATATGGGGATGTGTGTCTATAAACATGTAGCTTATGAGATTTATGAGAGATTATAGTATCAGCCTTGATAGGATGTACTAGTCTTTTGGTGAGTAAAAATGTGTTATGAGAGATAGGGGCCTATATGTCTTAATAAAGCATCGTTCCTATGGTAATAGAATGTATTAATAGATGGTTAATAGGAAGATAATAGTTTGAGCATACCTATAGCCTATGATCAGTTCCTTTTCATCCTTAGTTAAGACCACTTTAAAATAGGTCCAGTCCCTTGGATATAGGTTACAGTCCATATTTTATTGAAGTTCTATTACCGCCGTACATCAGAGCAGTATTGGAGGTATTCCTAGATTGACACTATTTAGATGTTCGTTTATTATTCTAGTGTTAGGAAGTGTTACCTTGGTAGGTTAGAGGCTCTAGAAGGAGTACTATCGATCTTAAATTTCGAGGGCAAAATTTTTCTAAGGTGGGTAGAGTTGTAGCACCCAGTTTTCCAAATAAGGATAATTTTGAAATTTTGTGTTTATAATTATTTTAATAATGATATTTAATTCATGATATGATTTTTGGTGATTTTAAATCATTTTAAAATTATTTAAATCAATGACTTGTGGTTTTGACGTTTTGCTAGTAAAACCCTAGAGACTGTTTGACTTAGAGCCTAACCATATGATTATGATATTTTAATGTCATTTCTGGCCTAAGGATATTTTTGTATTTGACCTCTTTGAATTATTTTAATATTATTTTATTATTTATGATATTATTTTGGGAATATTTGAGTCGGGTTCAAATTTCATCTCAATCCGACTTGTAACGGGGACCCGGGGTAACTTAGACTCTAGTTGGACCCATGCATTAGTTAGCCATGGCCCACATTTTAAATAGTCATGTTAAAAAGATTATTCATAATCCTAATTATTAGGTTAACCATTTAGAGTTTTTATTTTGACCCTTTTACCCCCAAACTCTAACCAAAATTATTTTAAACACTTGTAACTAAGGGAGGGGCAAACTTGTAATATTCAATGAGGGGGGATTACCATTGTGGCCGGCCCTAATAGGACTCCCATCTCATTTTCTTTCTTTGAGAAGTCTTCTTCCCTAAGGGCTCTCAAGCTCTCCAAAGGAAGAAGCCTTTCTCCTTGGATTTTCTCTCCTTTTGGTAATATTTTCTTCTCTTTTATTTCTCTATTTTGTATTTAGGAAAGTTTTAACCATAGGAATGACCCCCATTGTTGTGTCCCTATTTTGTGTCCTCTTGTGTCCATTATGTGTCCTTTAGGGATTTCTATTGTATTATTGTTGTGTCGTGTGTTCATAGGAAAAACCCTCAAACTTGGACACACTTTATATTTAAAATATTAATTAAATGAATTAATTCATATTAAATCTCAGATTTGAATATGTAGATATGTGTTCTTGAGTACTTTACATTTCATTCATGTATCTCTTATAGATATGTTCATGTTACATATATAGATTTGTGTATGTATGTATATATATATATATATATATATATATATATATATATATATATATATATATATATATATATATATATATATTGTAATGAGAGTGTATCTATATTTATATATGTAATAAATGGTTCTTGATGATTATATAATCAAGTTTGTGAGTGTGGTTCCTCATATTATTATGGTCATTATTGTTGTGGATAATTAGGATATATATTGTGTATTCTTTTGGCTCAAACTATCTAAATCCGTCATGATTTTTATCCATGTTTTTAATTTCAGCCCTAACTTAGAAATGTCATAACTTCTAGCTCAAAGCTCGGTTTAGTCTTCTATTTTTTTAAAAAGAAGCGTATTGAAGTTAGCTTTCTAAAAACATATATTAATAGGCCTAATTCTTTATGTAACTTTCTAGAGAATTATTTGAGTGTCAGCTGTACAAAAGACAAACGCGTTCTCGGTGTTTTCGCGATTCCGGGAGTTTTCGGAAACGAAAACGCGATCCGTTTGAAGTTTCGGAAAGCTAACACCTAGATCTATAATATACTTTAATCCTAGATTTTTATTTGTGCTGAGATGGTACAGTATTGATTATTAGTAGAAGTACTATTCGGCATATGTATTTTGTGCACCCTTGTGTGTAATATAATATTCTATTTAATTTTAACCCATGTTAATGTATATATATTATGTAATTAAATAGAGAATACAAGCATGAGTAAATGGTTAAATAAATGATGTATGAGGTATAAGTATCCTATCTAATGTAAGCATGTATAAGTATGGCTTGTAATGAATATGTAGGTTCCATAGTATGTAATGTATGGTGCATATAGTAGTGCAAGAGAATAAATGAATGATGAATGAATGCAAGCATGAATGTAATATGATAATAGAAGTAATGTATGCAATATACAAGTTAATGAGATATAATGTTCTATGTTAACACAAATCCTATATTACCTCATGTACCCCTTACACTATGTTGACACTATCGCACTTGACACTTTGTTCACTTACACTTTGACACTCTTTGATATGTATACACTATGTATGCCCATTTAACCCTCACTTACCCCTTTGCCATGTTCACATACACACACATAGCCTCTTAAATAAGTATTTATGAATACAGTTAACTTAGCTATGTATGTATATTATATATATGTTAGCATATTGTGTTGTAATATATAAGTTTATATAACCATTTGAAATACCATGATTATAGACCTAATGTTGAATACCAATATATGCATGTGTATATATGTATAGACATATATAGCTTAAAGTAATAGATTACCTAGTGTATATCCAATGCGAATTCTTGCCTATTTGAGTATTGAATAATTGCATGCTATATAGAGTTGGGTGTATGTTGGCTTGTATAGCCTTGTATTGATGTGTGCTTGCTAGAATAGTCTTGGTTAGGCCTAGTAAGACTTGCTGGATTAGGACATGACCTAGTTTAACCTAGTTTGACTAGTGCAGTTGACCAGAGTTGACCAAGGGTTGACTTTGGCCTAGTTTGACCTAGATTCATGTAGAA
Organism: Iris pallida; assembly: GCA_029216955.1. Lineage (NCBI taxonomy): Eukaryota > Viridiplantae > Streptophyta > Magnoliopsida > Asparagales > Iridaceae > Iris > Iris pallida. The sequence goes on along the minus strand of JANAVB010011599.1, from coordinate 493,990 downwards.
TGCATTGTAGTGCTTTATATTACCCTTCTGGACATGTTGTGACTTGTGCTGTTCTAATTAGGAGACAGACACCTCTCCTCAGACAGTATCTTTACCTTGGACATTCAGATATCGGGCGAGTACATTCTCTGATCATTTCATATCCTGTTAGAATTATTTTCCTGCTTTAGATTACTATACTTGATGCTGTCACGTTGGTAACACGGATTAGTACTATATGGATCCTTTCTTGAGATGTTATCCCCTCAAGGAACACCGTATACTACATATTATGTGTGTTTCACTTACATGGTGTATCACTATGCTTCACGGTTCTTCGATCACTTGTGAAATATACTCTCATGATCACAGAGTCTTCCCAGAATCACCCATTTATGGGCATTCCCAGAATCACCCCATTGTGGGCATTCCCAGAATCATCCATTTATGGGCTATCCATGTATTACCCCTTGTGGGCCTTTGTATGGAATCATAACATAACCTGGTTGGATCCTTGTGTATTGATTGGGGGTACGAAGGAGTAGAAGTAAACATGTGAATAATATCCAAGCAGTGTAGTTTCCAGAATCACTCCATAGTATAGTTCCTAGAATCTTCTATGCCATTCACATGTTTATATTGTACTCTGACTCACTAGCCACTGTTAGCTCTCTACTTATAGTAGATATTTCTATTACAGTTCTCTTTCTCTGTTTATATACTGTATTTCCTTCAGATTCTGTATCTTACTTTACTGCATAATTATATTTTCTAACCTGCTATGATCTGTTGAGATGTACTGTGCTCGCTCCAGTCCTGATTGGACCCGTTGATAAATTTTAGAGATAGCCTGGAGGTTGCTTGCTAGCCTAGAGGAGACAGTAGAGGTTGCATAGATAGCTAGGATTTTTGCTTATAGTTTATTTTCAGTCATCATGAGTTATATTTATGGATTACTGTATTTGAGTTTTGAGATGTATTCTGAGTTTGTATCTTAGACACTTAGACTTCTATCTGTAGTATCTCTTTTCGATTTCATGTTTTATCTATCTTCCTTTATGCTCTACCTTAGATGTGATTGAGTTTACATTCTGCTATGTCACCCCCCTTCGGGGAGTATAAACTGTTTAGTCTTATACTGTTAGATGCATTGAGACCTAGGACAGCGTTCTACCGCCGACACTGTGGCGTAGGCTGGGCGTTGTTACGTTATCGTGCCCTAACTCTAGGGTGCGGGTCGTGACACGTTTGGTCAAAGTCAATCCTTGGTCAACTCTGGTCAAACCTGGTCAATGCCGGTCAAACCTGGTCAATGCTGGTCAAACCTGGTCAAATATTGGTCAACTAGTCCGTCTACTAAATTTTTAGGTCATACACAAAATTCTAGGTCATTTGGAGTTCGTTTCAGTCGATTTGGATCAAATTTGACCTAAAGTTGACTTTTGTCAACTTGGTCAACTTGTCGGCCAATTCGACTAAACTAGGCTCAAAATGACAAATCAAATCTGTCCTAGGACTCCTATGGTTACAACCACAGCTATGATCTACTCTAAGATGGGTTCTCAAGCATATTAACTATACGCATATAGGTATGTATACATACACATGTATTCACAACACAAGCCTACTCTTATTTCTAACAAATGGTTGTGTGTGTGTGTGTGTGATACCTGTAGGTTACTGAAGTGAGTCAAAACTAAGATTAAAATCATCAAAACTCAACCATGGTATGCCTCATTTTAATATACTCTTATATACATATAAACAAAATTGGAAAACTATGTATATATCCATACATATGCTCATTTGGAAGAAGTGACACATGGTTTGAAATAGTTCTATTGAATCAAAATCTGGGATTAATTCTCCTCGACCCATTCTCAACATATACGCTTGCAATGGGCTTCAATGAAGTCTTACTTATATATATATATATATATATATATATATATATATATATATATATATTTATATATATATATATATATATATATATATATATATATAATTATATATATACATAGCTACAAAGAAAAAACATATGCTCATAATTGATAGAAAAATATGAAATAAATCCAAGAGTTGGTTCTCACAAGTCCAAAACCTCATATACATATTAAAAACCCAGATTTTATAAGTTAAATTCCTGGAAAACAAAATATCATATTCAAACTCAAATTTGCATTTAAAGGAAAAACCCATTTTTCACACAACGACCCAAAATGAGATATACACAAAATAAATCCGTGAAACTCGGCATACACGTTGGTCTCAACATGATGCGCTCGGGTACTCTCGGGTCTGAAATCGTGTCCATGTCGTGTCCACAGAACGCGTATCGAAAAAACCCGATACCGCGTGTCAACGTGCACGCATGCGTGCGTTCTCGCTCGATTGAGCGTCGCACACACAACGAAAAGCCCCATGCTCGTGCACGTAGCTAGGGGGGTCCTGGGGTAGGTCTAGGACACAAAAACACGGCGACACATTGTGCCGAGGTGATGCACGCAGCCCCGCACACATGTGCGGCCTGCTGCGAGCACGCGCGCCCGTGCGTGCTCTCGTGCGCGCGGTTCGGCCTCCGTGGCTTGCTCGTCGGGCCACGCCACGACTCGGGGTTGGTCCCTCGGGTAGTCTAGGTATAGGTCGATGCATTCCTGGTCCTGGAAAGGGTCCTCGTCGCGTCGAGAGCGCATACGAAGTCTGTTTCAGCGACAAAAATTAGCCCGAGTGCACAGTACGGCTAAACGATGCACGTCAGATTTCTCCGTGCTCGTTCAACGAGAAGCCGTGAAATTTTAGGAGCATAGGGCAAGAGGTTGTCCCCACGTGCTGAAGAAATTTCAGGTGAAAATAAGGTCTGTGCATCGAGAAACAACACACTGACTGCAGGGCATGCACGGCCTCGTGCACGGGATTCGTGCACGTGCATCTGATGCCCGAAACGCCGCTAAAAAGTCATCGATTTCAAATCCATCACAACAAAAGTTTCTAAGAATGATATTATCTAAATATCCATGAAGACAAAATCAAAAAACAGCAACTTTCTATCCTAAGCGACATTTCGTCGAACACGTGCCGTAAAGGACCGACACGTGTCCGATACCGCTATCAAACGAAGTCAAAATCCAACCAAACTTGATGGGCAAGTCTAGGGCACCTATATAGATGCAAAAATGAAAGAAATTCTAGAATAACTATGGTAGAAAAGGATTTACCTATTAAGTGTCGAAAACTCAATAAACGGAGTCCTTCGGTTGTTGTGTCGGTCGATTCCCCTCAAGCAATTGCCTCCCCTCCTTGTTAGCAATGCTCCAGCAGATCCTCCTCTTCTAGACGAGTACAACGGAGTTTGTTTGGGGTGAAACGGACTCCGGATAGAAAATGGGATTTTTAGAGGAGGAGATCTACTATGGTTCACTTGTGGAGGCTAAACTTCACAAATAAAAAAAGATGGGAGGGTGTACTACTGTGGGCGGCCAGGATGGGGGTCTCTAGGGTTAGGGTTTCACTTGGGCCAACTCTCTCTTAAGTAAGAATAAGGCCCAAGTCAAAAAGGCTAAAAAGGCTTACATGCAAAAGGCTTAAAAATCAATTAAAAGCCTTCTAAATTGGATCCAAGCCCTAAATGAATTCTAATAAGTAAAAAAATAATTTCTAAGACATGGTTAGGCTCCTATACAATGTCTACTAAGTTTAAACCAGTTGCTAGCACAACACAAGTCAAAATATCTAGAAAATCACAAAATGGCCAAAATGGCTAAAATGACTAAAATACCCTTTCTATGAAAAGTGGATACTACAAGTCTACCCCCTTAAAATAATTTCGTCCTCGAAATTAAAGACAAACTGCATGATTAAGAAATGACAAAATTATACCTCAAGACTGGAAAGATAGGGGTATCGTTCGTGCATCTCATCCTCTCTCTTCCAGGTGGACTCTCCTGGAGAGTGATGCCTCCAAGCTATGCGAACTAAGAGTATCGACTGGTTCCGCAACACCTTCTTCCGTTGATCCAGGATCTCCACAGGCTGCTCTGGATAACTGAGAGTAAGGCCCACCTCAATCTCGGAATGGTCCAGTACATGGCTAGGATCTGCCACATACCGTCTTAACTGCGATACGTGAAATACATTGTGGACTCCCGCTAAGTGTCACGTTCCAGAACCAGAATACTGGAGAGCGGGGCCAGACATAGCCAGCTACGTATATGAAATAGGTTCCATCTTGCTATACGGTCACGGCTGTCTAGATACATGAGGGTTTATCTACAAGCCAGCAGTCTCTTAAGGTTATGAACAAGCCTATTGTCTCAATCACAAGCAAGTAAGTAAAAGTCACAAGATGTATGATCATTAAATATATAATAATAAGGCGTCCTAAATATTACATATTCAGCTGATCATGAAGCTAGTCATTACAAAATGTTAGAACTAGCAAGAGTTTAGTCATACATGATCAACCCTAGGATCTGTTAATCATGTTACAGCCCGTAGGCAGACATTAAGTAAGTGCAATCGAGCTAAACAGGTGCTCGTCGGCTAAACGCCTCAAAAGAATATTTTTACAATAAAATGGGAGATTAAAAATAAACCCACTCGTTGCCAGGGTTCCGTCTAGTGGCCACCATCTGGCTGGAAGGTCGGTAGATCCTCTGGAGCTACTCCGAAATCTGGCCACACAAAACCAGCTGGGTCAGACCCCAGAAAGAGCAAGTGCCACAAAGGAAGCTTCAGTTAGGAACTAAAACCAGCAATCAGCACAAGAGTATAAATAAAGTAAGAACTGAAAATAAAGAAAATACATCAGGATGATATACGACGAGATAACCATGGAACTATTCAGATAACTAGGTTACAACCCGTAAAGCAAACAAGGACCGGGGTTGTAACCCTTCGTCTGAACAGAACTTGGAATTCTCACCATTTATCGGTAAAATAAATACAAGCATTCAGGTCATGCAGTGATCAGGACAAGACTAGACTGGTTAGACTCCATCCAATCATTTCACGGCCAAGAAAGAATTTCGGCTTGATACTTTAACTAACTAGGGTTATCACAGGCCTAGTTACTAACAAGATGCAGTAAGAATCTTCCACAGTCACAAGCCCTGCAGACCATCCAGGTTAACCGGGTTAAAAGATTTAGAGTTGAATTCAGGTGGGTACATCGTCCAGGAAACGAATGTACCCTTAGGTAGCTTGAAGGGTGCAACACATGACAGTGTACTGAAAATGTGCCCTACTCGACGGCAGGCTACAGATTCCAAGGCATGCCCAGGTAACGGGATTGTCTGTAGCTGGGAGATCTCCTTATGACTAATGTATTAATCTAGTTATTTAGCCTTAGTCCATTTCAGTAGGTACTCCTGACCGTGGTACTCAGGAGTCCCCTCCTAGACATGATGCAAGACAGGACTGGATTATTTGTACAAGCACAATCGCCCACGGTGTCCAGATTAATTTATACAGGTCATGTCATGTCAGGTAGCCGTCGCAACAGCTTATCAAGAAAATCACGTCAGGTTAAGCATGTCCAGTTTACTGGTCAGGAGTGCGCCGCGACGGGCCACTATCAGGTCATGTCAGGTTAGTCATGTCAGGCCCAATTATCATGCCCAAACATATCAAGTAAATTCGTGATTATCATGTTCATAAAAAAAGGCGTAAGGATATAAAATGGACGTAAAATATCTAATAAAATATCAATACACAGGGCTATAGGAGAGCCATGCGGCTAAGGCATATGCGGCCAGGATTGATCTCATGCGGCTGGAAGAGAACAGCCCATGCGGCTGAATAGAGTCAAGCGCATACGGCTAAAAAGGGAAGGGCTTATGCGGTCAAAGGGGTATCAGTCATATGCGGCTCGGAGATCCACTCAGTCATGCGGCTGAGAAAGACAAGGCATATGCGGTCGGGAGGATAGGGAACTCCTGTGGCTGGCGGAGGATGGGTCCATGCGGCTGGCTGACCAATCAAGTACATGCGGCCGGGGAGGAGCAACCTATACGGCTGCGGGGAGCAATTTCTATGCGATCAAGGAAAGCAAATCCATGCAGCTGGGAGACTGCGGTCTATGCAACTCGCGAGCGTTGAGTTCATGCGGCTCAGGGTTGCTGGAAATCCATACGGCTAGAAAGGACTGGGCCTCAGTCATACGGCTGAGAAGGAATACTTGCCGCATGAACTTGTCATGCGGTCAAGTCAAGGCAATAGTGCATACGGTTGGAACTGACTTGCCGCGTGAACGCTCATGCGGTCAAGTGCTACCATGCGGCTCGGGACTGTGCTTCTTCTCCAAATTTCCGAGAAGAAGTACACCATAAGCCATGGCTTCCAAGCTGCATAACTCTATCATCCGGAGCCCAAATTCGAACTTCCATAGGTCAAAATGGGATAGAACGAAATTCTCAGAAATAACAAGATTAAATTGATCAAAACCCAAGAATTTCGAAAATAAAGTAAATATAGATCTACAAGAATCTAGCCATAGAAAGTAAAAATGCCAAGTTCTAAAGTAAGTTAGAATGCTGTAAGGAAGAGAATAAAGCAATAAAATTGAAGTTCCTCCATGAAGCAAGGTGTACTTGCCTAGAGCTCACTCTCTCTCTCTCTTTCTGGTAGGTAAGGAAGTAATGGTGGAGAAGATGATAAATGAAGAGAGAGAAAGGAGAAGGGGTTAATGAATGGTAGTGGTGGTGGTAGGTAGGGGGTTCATCCTTTGGTTCATAATGAACCAATAGCAATCCCAAACCGAACCAAGCCAACCCGAACCAAGAATAACTAAGCCAAACCAAACCAAGGAGATATGTAAATACAAGATAAAATACGTATACGTATTCCAATAATACGCAATACGAACCACAGGCATTACACTAAGGAAAGGGCAAGTCCAGTCTGTATGACACGTCACCGACCCTTCCGCTGATAACGAAAGGTCCGACATAGCGTGGGCTAAGCTTCCCTCCTCCACCGAAACGAATAGTGCCTCGAGTCGGTGAAATCCTCAAGAAAACCATATCTCCAACCTAGCACAAGCATGGTCTCAATTAACTAAAAACAATCACACAATCAACAAAAACACAAACACAAACAACAAGAATCCAATCCTAAGTCTAAGCTATACCTCAAACTGCAAAGGTCTCCGGTGGCTATCGGCCCAAAGCCGCTGTCTGTCCTGCGCCACGCGAAGTCGATCCCTGATGAGCTTTACCTTCTCAGCTGCATCAACAACCATCTCAGGTCCCAATAAAGCTCGCTCTCCAACATCATCCCAAGACAAGGGAGTACGACATCTACGTCCGTACAATACCTCGAATGGTAACATACCAATGCTGGCCTGGTAACTGTTGTTGTATGCAAACTCCACCAAGTACAGGTGATCCTTCCATGATCCTCCAAAATCTAGAACACAAGTCTGCAGCATGTCCTCGAGAGTCTGAATAGTCCTCTCCGACTGTCCGTCCATCTGAGGGTGGTATGTAGTACTGAATTTGAGCTGAGTACCCAAACTAGTCTGTAGACTCTGCCAGAAATATGAAGTAAAAAGACTATCCCGATCTGAGACAATGCTCACCAGAACTCTATGTATCCTGACAATCTGCCGTATATACAACTCTGCTAGCTTCTCAGTAGACGTCCCCACTTTGAATGGCAACAAGTGGGCCGATTTGCTCAACTTGTCCACGATAACCCACACCGCGTCTTTCCTTTCAGGTGAATGCGGCAATCCAGTAACAAAATCCATCGTGATGTGCTCCTACTTCTACTCCAGAATAGGCAATGGCTGTAACAGTCCTCCTAGCCTCTGCCTCTCTGTCTTAACCTACTAACAGACTAGACACCTGGCTATGAAGCGTGCTACCTCCCGCTTCATCCTATACCACCATATATGCTCTTTCAAATCTCTATACATCTTGTTGGCACCTGGATGCATAGTATACTGAGAGCGATGGGCCTCTTGCATGACCTACTCCTGAAGCTCTCCACTAGGCACACACAGTCTGGAACCGTGCCTCAATGTGCCGTCCTCTGCAATGACGAACTCCTCATCCGCCAATTCTGCTCGAACCTGCTCTCGGATACACCGTAAGGTAACATCGTCGAAATAAGCTGACTTGATCCTCTCCATCAAGTCTGACTGAATCTGAAGGCCCCACATCTGCATCTGAACTCCTGGCACGATCACCTCGATCCCCAAGCTCTCCAAATCTGCTAACAAGTGACAATCCATCGTCAAGCACATAGCTACCGGATGCCTACTCAAGGCATCGGCAACCACGTTGGCCTTCCCTGGATGGTACTGCAATGAAATGTCGAAGTCCTTCATCAACTCCAACCATCTGTGCTGCCTCATGTTGAGGTCTTTCTGTGTTTACATATACTTCAAGCTCTGATGGTCTGTGAAGATCTCCATATGCTCACCGTATAGATAGTACTTCCACAGCTTCAGAGCAAAGATAACTGCCGCCAACTCCAAATTATGGGTAGGGTAGTTCTTCTCATACGGACATAACTGCCCGGATGCATAGGCAATCACCTTCCCATACTGCTGTAAGACAAAACCCAAACCCTTTTTTGAGACGTCAATATAGATAGTGAACCCGCCTGATCATGATGGCAATGTCAAAATTGGGGCTGTCGTCAGTCACTTTTTCAGCTCATCAAAAGCAACCTGACACTCCCCTGACCAGACAAACTCTGCGTCCTTTCGGGTCAGCCTAGTCAATGGCTCTGCAATCCGGAAGAAATCCTGAACAAACCTCCTGTAGTATCCTGTCAATCCCAGTAAGCTCCTGATCTCTGCGACTGAACTTGGTGATGTACATGCCTCAAGTGCTCTGATCTTCTTCGGGTCGACTGAGATCCTATCTCCGGTCACCACATGACCTAGAAAATCAACTCGATCTAAGAAGAACTCACACTTTGAGAGCTTGCCATAAAGCTGCTCCTTCCTAAGAGTCTCCAGAACTACTCTCAAATACTCCTCATTCTCCTCCGGGGTCTTCAAATACACCAAAGTGTTATCGATGAACACCACCATGAACTTGTCCAAGTACTGGTGGAACACCTTGTTCATCAAGTTCATGAACACCGCCGGGGAGTTAGTTAACCCAAACGGCATTACCATGAACTCAAACTGGCCATACCGAGTCCTGAAAGCTGTCTTCAGAATATCATCCTTCTTCACCTTCACCTGATGATAGCCTGACCTCAGATCAATTTTGGAAAATACCTTCACTCCGCTCAGCTGATCGAACAGGTCATCGACCCTCGGCAGCGGGTACTTGTTCTTGATCATGAGGCTGTTGAGTGCCCTGTAGTCGATACACATATGTACCGACCCATTCTTCTTCGGTACAAAGAGTACTGACGCATCCTACGGTGAAGAACTCGATCGGATGAAGCCCTTGTCCTGCAACTCATCCACCTGCTTCTTCAACTCCACAAGCTCACTATTGTTCACTCTATAGACATGTTGAGATATCGGCTCTACGTCGGGTACCAAGTCTATAGAGAACTCCACATCCCTGTCCGGAGGCAACCCTGGCAACTCCTCTGGAAACACATCTATAAACTCAGCTATCAGTGGATGTGGCACGCTCTGCCCCTCTGCTGAAACTCTGCAGAAAACTCCGCTGCTCTGCTCTGACTTCCGCCTGGTGAACTCGAACTCTGGCTCTCCTGGCATGCTGAAAAAAACTCTACCACCACAACAATCTATACTGGCATGGTGCCTGATCAACCAATCCATAACGAGTACAATATTATAGTTCGGTAATGGCATTACGAGCAGACTCGCATCCAATTCTCGGTCGCCCAAAACTACTCTTCGATCCTTACAAACATCACGGACGAGGATAATACCACCTCCAGTCATGATCTTGCAAGTCCTAGGCAAAGGTTCAGAAGAAAGCTGGTGTCTAATGGCAAATGATACAGATACAAAGCAATGGGAAGAACCCGAATCAAATAATACGAATACAGGAAAAGAGTCGATAAGAACAGAACCTGCTATCTAATCGTCTACTGCCTCGGTATCCTCCGTTGACATGGCAAAAGCTCGCCCCTGCTGGCCTCCTCTAGTCTGTTGTTGGTGCTGGACAAACTTCTACTGTTGAGTCGACAATGGTCCCCTCTGCTGCTCCACTGTAGCCTTGGTTCCTGCTCCCTGTCCTTTACGCCCGAAAGCCTCAGGACACTCCCTCAACTGATGCTCCAATGAACCACAGAGTAGGCACTTGCCTAGCCCCTTCTGCACTCATTCTACATATGCCCTGGCTTCTTGCAGAAGTCATAAATGGTGGGCTACTACTGTCTCGGTGCCTGCTGACCCTATCTCTGCTGTGCCTGCTGGAAAACAAAATCTGGGAGAAGTGACACATGATTTGAAATAGTTCTAATGAATCAAAATCTGGGATTAATTTCCCTCGACCCATTTTCAACATATATGCTTGCAATGGGCTTCAACGGAGTCTTACATATATATATATATATAATTACATATATACATAGCTACAAAGAAAAGCACTATGCTCATAATTGATAGAAAAATATGAAATAAATCCAAGAGTTGGTTCTCACAAGTCCAAAACCTCATATACATACTAAAAACCCATATTTTATAAGTTAAATTCCTGGAAAACAAAATATCATATTCAAACTCAAATTTGTATTTAAAGAAAAAACCCATTTTTTACAGAACGACCCAAAATGAGATATACACAAAATGAACCCGCGAAACTCGGCATACACGTTGGTCTCAAACTACGTGATGCGCTCGAGTACTCCCGGGTCTGAAATTATGTCTGTGTCATGTCCACAGAACGCGTATCGGAAAATTCGATACCGCGTGTCAACGTGCACGTATGCCTGCGTTCTCGCTTGATTGAGCGCCGCACACACAACGAAAAGCCCCGTGCTCATGCACGTAGCTAGGGGGTCCTGGGGTAGGACTAGGACACGGCAACACGATGACACGTCGCACCGAGAAGAAGCACCCAGCCCCGCACACACGCGTGGCCTGCTGCGAGCGCACGCGCCCGCGCGTTCCCTCGTGCGCGTAGTTCCGCCTCCGTGGCTCACTCGTCGGGCCACGCCACGACTCGGGGTTGGTCCCTCGGGTAGTCTAGGTATAGGTCGACGCATTCCAGGTCCTGGAACGGGTCCTCGTAGCGTCGAGAGCGCGTACGAAGTACGTTTCAGCGACAAAAATCAGCCCGAGTGCACAGTATGGCTGAACCATGCACGTCGGATTTCTCCGCGCTCGCTCAACGAAAAGTCGTAAAATTTTAGAAGCATGGGGACAGAGGTTTCCCCCACGTGCTCAAGAAATTTCAGGTGAAAATAAGGTCTGTGCATCGAGATACAATACGCTGACGGCAGGGCATGCACGGCTTCGTGCACGGGATCCGTGCACGTGCGTCCGATGCCCGAAACGCTGCTGAAAAGTCATTGATTTCAAATCCGTCTTCATAAAAGTTTCTAAGAATGATATTATCTAAACATCCATGTAGACAAAATCGAAAAACAACAACTTTCTGTCCTAAGCGGCATTTCGTCGAACACGTGTCGTAAAGGACCGACACGTGTCCGATACCGCTATAAAACGAAGTCAAAATCCAACCAAACTTTATGGGCAAGTCTAGGGCACCTATATGGATGCAAAAATGAAAGAAATTCCAGAATAACTATGGTAGAAAAGGATTTACCTATTGAGTGTCGAAAACTCAATAAAGGGAGTCCCTCCGTTGTCATGTCGGTCGATTCCCCTCAAGCAATTGCCTCCGCCTCCTCGTTAGAAATGCTCCAGCAGATCTTCCTCTTCTAGGTGAGTGCAACGGAGTTCATTTGGGGAGAAACAGACTCTGGATGAAGAAAATGGGATTTTTGGAGGAGAAGATCTACTAGGGTTCACTTGTGGAGGCTAAACTTAACAAATCAAAAAAGAGGGAAGGGTGTACTGCTGTGGGCGGCCAGGATGGGGGTCTCTAGGGTTAGGGTTTCACTTGGGCCAACTCTCTCTTAAGTAAGAATAAGGCCCAAGTCAAAAAGGCTAAAAAGGCTTACCAAAAGGCTTAAAAATCAATTAAAAGCCTTCTAAATTGGATCCAAGCCCTAAATGAATTCTAATAAGTAAAAAAATAATTTCTAAGACATGTGTAGGCTCCTATACAACGTCCACTAAGGTTAAACCAGTTGCTAGCACAACACAAGTCAAAATATCTGGAAAATCACGAAATGGCCAAAATGGCTAAAATGACTAAAATACCCTTTCTATGAAAAGTTGATGCTACATCATCATACGATAAGGAAAAATGATAAGACAAGAAATAATGGTAGGAGTTGTTCTTGCTCATTTGGTCAAAAGAAGTGAATCAATTTAAGATATGATCTGATAACCATACACGTCTATCCGAATCATGTTGCCAGAATTTTCGTAACTCCATTAAGCATAGCTACAATAAACAATATAGTCCATAACTAAGGTATACTCCCTATAATTATGTTATCTAGATTCCTTACCACGCTAACCGGTATGGCTGCAAAAAAGTCTAAAATACATAACTAGGATAGTATATCCAAAATCAAGCTCCATGTCCTCGTCATGCTAGTTTGTATGACTGCGATAAATTTTAAACTCCATAAATAAAGTAGACATTTATCCTTCTCATCGCCTTATCAAATATGTTATCAGAATATATCTTATCTCGATTCATAAAAACTTATCTAGAAACAAAATCAAAGTCAACAACGAACATCAAAATTCAAAATTCATCAATGAATCAAGGATAAGTAAATGGAAACAAGCAAAAATAGATTCCGATGTAGGGTTTAGAGGGAGGTGCTCAGGGGATGTCCCAAAGGTACTATTTAGGTCAGATTCCTAAAACATAATCTAAAACAAATCTTAACCTTTATATAAGATTGGCTAATCATATTCTCTTCTCAACCTAGCTGATATGTAAGTTCAACTTCTACATTCTAGTTCCCTCTGGGGTCCCTAAACTCATCCCAATGCAAGAATAGGGTTCGATAACGGACAGATATTTCAAAATCAGGACGAATAGAAGCAAGTGATAAATAGACTCGAAAGAGTTCAAAATAAGACTCCTGGGGGTCATCCCTGGAATCTATCATGAGTTCCTAATATGGCTGAGTACCAAGACCTTAAAATATTTCATGACTCAATCTTAATTCTAGGGCTCGCAGTAGTACAAATAAGCTCAAGTACGACCACGACTTCGTATTAATCGAAAAGATTGACCTGCATGGGCCACCACTAAAAATGTGTCACGACCCACACCCGGATATACGAGTACGAATACGTGGGCCACGCCCAGCCTATGCCGCAGTATCGACGGTAGAGCGCTGTCAAGTACCCGATACTAACTACAACATCTAAAAGATCCATTACTATAAAGGTACTCATATCATATCACGAATGCTAAGGAAGATAAGACAAGAAAGATAGTGGGGTTAAAAACATGATAGTGGGGTTAAAAACATGATAGAAAATTTAGGCAATATCTTAGGCACGATCAAAAAATAACGAGTTTTTGCATGATCAAGATAATTAATCCAAAATTATTCAGACACGAATAGGGTTGATAGAATCATGACATGAACGAAATTATATATGCAGGACTTTAGAAATAAGTTAAGTCATTGAGGCACGATCTTAGTGACGACTAGGAGAATCGAAAATATAAATGAAGTTCGAGCACGGGATGATCTGTAGCTCTTAGGTTTGATGAAAATCAACCTCAAAGTCGCACAGGTCCGATCAAGATGGAAAGTTAACCACGACCAAAATAAGGTTTGGCATGATTGAGATAAATTTTAGGCACAACCAAAATTGAAGTCAAGGTCTTATAGGCACGATCGCAGATTTTAAGAGTATGATTAATTAAATCATGAAATGCATTCCAAGTTCGGACGTGATTAAGATTTAAAATAGTATAAGTTCACTTGTCACGATTAAGATATGAATACGAAATCAAAACTTGAGCATGTCTTAGGAATGGAACCGGAGTATGAGTATTTTCATAATCAAATTCTGGCAGGAATAGAAAGTGGTTCAGACATCAGCAAGTCCAAATTCTGGCACGAAAAACCACGAGAATTTCATGTAAGATCGAGGAATCAAATCAAGGTTAGAAAAGATTATAGGCAAGATTTTTTTTAAAACAACGTGATCAAAATCAAAACTCGACATGAACATAGATAAGGTCAGTCTAACCTTGGTCGACAATATTTGATATGATGAAGAGCAACCTAGGCATGACCAAACATGAGATTTCGGTATGATCCGGGATAGTATAAAGCTTAATCGTGATTAGAACAGAACTTAGTCATTAGTAAGAATTAAATCGAAAATTAAAGCACGAGTGGTAATAGCATTGAAATCCTATCACGATTAAAAAAAATTTAAGTCTCGTCACGGTCTAAGTTGATCAATTCTTGATTAAAACATGATTTAGGCAAGATGAAAAACATGGTCATCGAAGTCTGAGCACGAGCATCCGAGGATGTAAATCTAGGTCACAATTAAATTTGAAGTCATTTAAGTCTAGTCGGCAATCAAGACTCTTTGGCACGATATACAAGACGACCAAAATCGATTGATCATAATCAGAGGGGATCAAAATCTTAATGATATTGAAATTTAAGAAACAATTCAAGGATAAGAAATTGAATTTCCTCCATTGTGATAAAAAAAACCAAAATATAGGATTTGTAGAAGGAAGTCGGGGGTAATCATCTCGCTCTGCTTCGACTACTACCGACATCCAAAATTTTCAGTCATAATGATGACCACTCATGAAGCTTGTTCTTGTTATAACTCCTTGATTAATCTTTTCTTTCTTTTTCACCAGATTTGTAATCCTTTCAACTTAGTCATCTTGAAAGTGCAAATTCCTCTATATTGTCCTAAGTTTTAATTTAATCCTTGCATTAGAATTTATAAAATTCTTGGACATTGTCCAAATCTAGACTTCTCCTATTAATGCCACTACAACTTAAAATACATTCCTCATTATATAATTAAACCTCCACATATATGTCAATTTTACCTTCAGATATCACTCTTCTTAAATTTGGTAATCTTACCAAATCTGTAGATTTTTTTATAACTCAAAAAAAATTCCACCAGTTCTCAATCATTCTCTACTAATACTTATTTAATTTAGCATCATGACTGCATGCAATCATAATATCACTTTCATGTATCTTGAATCCCTAAATTTAGTACTTTGTCGTAGTTCAAAATGAAACATCTCAAGAATCAGTAACTAAAAAAATATTTAGGTTCTCAAAATCCAGTCGCCCTTGAATATTCTCCTCAGCTGTAATAACAACTATGAAATATTACAGTTTCATGCACATTCCAATTCTTGAAATCATTCTTCGTTCCTCCTAAAACAATCCATACTCAAAATAATTCTCCAAGTTTTTCCCAATTGATAATGTCGGGCTCTTGATTTTATTTCCATTCTCAGTCATATATTTATCCCTTTTTTCCTTCTAAATGTCCAACATCTCATATTCCTACCAAGATATCTCTTGATAACAAATTCGTCTTCTACGAGATAGATGATTACGATACTTCCTCGACTTTTTCCCCAAGGTACAGAGATATTAGAATTTCAAAATTTTCAAAGTGTAGATGAAAGATGTAGATACGAGATAGTTGATAAGTAAGACAAGGAAATAATGGTAAGATGAGAAAATCATCATACGATAAGGAAAAATGATAAGACAAGAAATAATGGTATGAGTTGTTCTTGCGCATTTGGTCAAAAGAAGTGAATCAATTTAATATACGATCTGATAACCATACATGTCTATCCGAATCATGTTGCCAGAATTTTCGTAATGCCATTAAGCATAGCTACAATAAACGATATAGTCCATAACTAAGGTATACTCCCTATAATCATGTTATCTATATTCCTTTCCACGCCAACCGGTATGGATGCAAGAAAATCTAAATTACATAACTAGGATAGTATATCCAAAATCAGGCTCCATGTCCTCGTCATGCTAGCTTGTATGACTGTGATAAATTCTAAACTCCATAAATAAAGTAGACATTTACTCTTCTCATCGCCTTATCAAATATGTTATCTAAATATATCTTATCTCAATTCATAAAAACTTACCTAGAAACAAAATCAAAGTCAACAACGAACTTCAAGATTCAAAATTCATCAACGAATCAAGGATAAGTAAATGGAAACAAGTGAAAACAGATTCCGAGGTAGGGTTTACAGGGAGGTGCTCAGGGGATGTCCCAAGGTACTATTTAGGGCAGATTCCTGAAACATAATCTAAAACAAATCTTAACCTTTATATAACATTGGCTAATCATATTCTCTTCTCAAACTAGATGATATGTAAGTTCAACTTCTACATTCTAGTTCCTTCTTGGGTCCCTAAACTCATCCAATGCAAGAATAGGGTTCGATAACGAACATATGTTTCAAAATCAGGACGAATAGAAGCAAGTGAGAAATAGACTCGAAAACTTTCCAAATAAGACTCCTAGGGGTCATACCTAGAATCTATCAAGAGTTCCTAATATGGCTGAGTACCAAAACCTTAAAATATTCTGTGACTCAATCTTAATCCTAGGGCAGGCTCGTTGTAGTACAGATAAGCTCAAGTACTACCACGACTTCGTATTAATCGCAAAGATTAACCTGCATGGGCCACCACTAAAAACATGTCACGACCCACACTCGGATATACGAGTACGAATACGTGGGCCACGCCCAGCCTATGCCGCAGTATCGACGGTAGAGCACTGTCAAGTACCCGGTACTAACTACAACATCTAAAAGATCCATCACTATAAAGGTACTCATATCATATCACGAATGCTAAGGAAGATAAAACAAGAAAGATAGTGGGGTTAAAAACATGATAGTGGGGTTAAAAACATGATCGAAAGTTTAGAAAATATCTTAGACACGATCAAAGAACGACGAGTTTTTGCACGATCGAGATAACTAATCCAAAATTATTCAGACACGATTAGGGTTGATAGAATCATGACATGAACAAAATTATATATGCACGATTTTAGAAATAAGTTAAGTCATTGAGGCACGCTCTTAGTGACGACTAGGAGAATCAAAAATATAAATGAAGGTCGAGCATGGGGTGATCTGTAGCGCTTAGGTTTGATGAAAATTAACCTCAAAGTCGCACGGGCCCGATCAAGATGAAAAGTTAACCATGACCAAAACAAGGTTTGGCATGATTGAGATAAATTTTAGGCACAACCAAAATTGAAGTCAAGGTCTTATAGGCACGATCGAAGATTTTAAGAGTATGATAAATTAAATCATAAAATCATTCCAAGTTCAGACGTGATTAAGATTGGAAATAGTCTAAGTTCACTTAGCACGATTAAGATATGAATACGAAATCAAAACTTGAGCATGTCTTAGGAATGGAACCGGAGTATGAGTATTTTCAGAATCAAATTCTGACAGGAATAGAAAGTGTTCAGACATCAGCAAGTCCAAATTCTGGCACGACAAACCACGAGAATTTCACGTAAGATCGATGAATCAAATCAAGGTCAGAAAAGATTTTGGGCATGATTTTTTTAAAAAACTATGTGATCAAAATCGAAATTCGACATGATCATAGATAAGGTCAGTCTAACCTTGGTCGACAATATTAGATATGATGAAGAGCAACCTAGGCATGACCAAACATAATATTTTTGTATGATCAGGGATAGTATGAAGCTTAATCGAGATTAGAACAGAACTTAATCATTAGTAAGAATTAAATGGAAAGTTAAAGCACGAGTGGTAATAGCATTGAAATCCAATCACGATTAAAAAAAATTTAAGTCTCGTCACGATGTAAGTTGATCAATTCTTGATTAAAACATGATTTAGGCAAGATGAAGAACATGGTCATCAAAGTCTGAGCACGAGCATCCGAGGATGTAAATCCTAGTCACAATTGAATTTGAAGTCATTAAAGTCTAGTCGGCAATCAAGACTCTTTGGCACGTTATACAAGACAACCAAAATCGATTGGTCATTATCAGAGGGGATCAAAATTTTATTGATATTGAAATTTAAGAAATAATTCAAGCATAAGGAATTGAATTTCCTCTGTTAAGATAAAAAAACCAAAATATAGGATTTGTAGAAGGAAGTCGGGGGTAATCATCTCGCTCTACTTTGACTACTACCAAGATCCAAAATTTTCAGTCATGATGATGACCACTCATGAAGCATGTTCTTTTTATAACTCCTTGATTAATCTTTTCTTTCTTTTTCACCAGATTTTTAATCCTTTCAACTTAGTCATCTTGAAAGTGCAAATTCCTCTACATTGTCCTAAGTTTTAATTTAACATTGTATTAGAATTTATAAAATTCTTGGACATTGTCCAAATCTATACTTCTCCTTTTAATGCCACTACAACTTAAAATTCATTCCTCATTATATAATTCAACCTCCACATTTCCTTCAATTGTACCTTCAGATATCACTCTCTTAAATTTGGTAATCTTACCAAATATGTAGATTTTCTTATAACTCAAAAAAAATTCCCCCAGTTCTCAATCATTCTCTACCAATACTTATTTAATTTAGCATCATCATTGCATGCAATTATAATATTATTTCCATGTATCTTGAATCCCTAAATTTAGTGCTTTGCCGTAGTTCAAAATAAAATATCTCAAGAATCAGTAACTAAAAAAATATTTAGGTTCTCAAAATCCAGTCGTCCTTGAATATTCTCCTCAGCTGTAATAACAACTATAAAATATTACAGTTTCATGCACATTCCAATTCTTGAAATCATTCTTCGTTCCTCCTAAAACAATCCATACTCAAAATAATTCTCTAAGTATAATCGTTTATTCCAATCGATAATGCCGGCCTCTTGATTTTATTTCCAATCTCAGTCATATATTTATCCTATTTTTTTCTTCTAAATGTCCAACATCTCATATTCCTACCAAGATATCACTTGATAACAAATTCGTCTTCTACGAGATAGATGATTACGATACTTTCTCGACTTTTTCCCAAGGTACAGAGATATAAGAATTTCAAAATTTTCAAAGTGTAGATGAAAGATGTAGATACGAGATAGTTGATAATTAAGATAAGGCAATAATGGTAAGATGAGAAAATCATCATACGACAAGGAAAAATGATAAGACAAGAAATAATGGTAGGAATTGTTCTTGCTTATTTGGTCAAAAGAAATGAGTCAATTTAAGATACGATGTGATAACCATACAGGTCTATCCGAATCATGTTGCCAGAATTTTCGTAACGCCATTAAGCATAGCTACAATAAACAATATAGTCCATAACTAAGGTATACACCCTATAATTATGTTATCTAGATTCCTTACCACGCCAACCGGTATGGTTGTAAGAAAATCTAAATTACATAACTAGGATAGTATATCCAAAATCTGGCTCCAGTCCTCGTCATGCTAGCTTGTATGACTGTGATAAATTCTAAACTCTATAAATAAAGTAGACATTTACCCTTCTCATCGCCTTATCAAATATATTATTAGAATATTTCTTATCTCAATTCATAAAAACTTATTTAAAACAAAATCAAAGTCAACAACGAACATCAAGATTCAAAATTCGTCAACGAATCAAGGATAAGTAAATGGAAACAAGCAAAAACAGATTTCGAGGTAGGGTTTAGAGGAAGGTGCTCAGGGGATGTTCCAAAGGTACTATCTAGGTCAGATTCCTAAAACATAATCTAAAACAAATCTTAACCTTTATATAAGATTGTCTAATCATATTCTCTTCTCAACCTAGATGATATGTAAGTTCAACTTCTATATTATAGTTCCCTCTGGGGTCCCTAAACTCATCCCAATGCAAGAATAGGGTTCGATAACGGACAGATGTTTCAAAATCAGGACGAATAGAAGTAAGTGAGAAATAGACTCGAAAAACTTTCGAAATAAGACTCCTAGGGGTCATCCCTGGAATCTATCAAGAGTTCCTAATATGGCTGAGTACCAAAACCTTAAAATATTTCATGACTCAATCTTAATCCTAGGGCAGGCTCGCAGTAGTACAGATAAGCTCAAGTACTACTACGACTTCGCATTAATCGTAAAGACTGACCTGCATGGGCCACCACTAAAAATGTGTCACGACCCACACCCGGATATACGAGTACGAATACGTGGGCCACGCCCAGCCTATGTTGCAGTATCGGCGGTAGAGCGTTGTCAAGTACCCGATACTAACTACATCTAAAAGATCCATCACTATAAAGGTACACATATCATATCATGAATGCTAAGGAAGATAAGACAAGAAAGATAACAATATCACTAGAACAACTGGAATCTACATAGGATCAAACGAGACAAGAAATGAAACGGAGAAAAACAATAACAAAACTAAAATAACTACCAGACCTAGAATTCCTGGATGACAACTCACGGTGAAAGAATATCGAGATCTGCCTCGGCTAGCATCATCATGTAGTCCAATAATAAGGGCATAACAACTCCTAAAAATATTATCAACGTATCCAGTCAAATGAGAACGAGTACATAAACTAACAACAGTTCCATGTGAATGGACAAATTCTATAAGAGACAATTATAATAAAATATAGGATAAAAAATAAAGAATGTAATATAAACAGGATATATAAAACTGGATATCATGTCAGGATATGAAATACATGAATGTAGAACAATACAGGAGTATCTGATGTATATTGTAAACATAAAATGGTGCCTTGAGATATTAGAGCGTTATGTGATCGGCTTAGGAACTTGCACAAGAATATGGCCTGGCTAGTCATACGTGAGATGTATGACTAACACTTGGCT
The DNA here is from genome assembly GCA_029216955.1 of Iris pallida. NCBI lineage: Eukaryota > Viridiplantae > Streptophyta > Magnoliopsida > Asparagales > Iridaceae > Iris > Iris pallida. The sequence continues at coordinate 473,136 of JANAVB010011599.1, read as the reverse complement.
AATCATACATGGGCTGTATGATTAACACTCACATGAAACATGAATGGTAGGGTATGATCACATAACCTCTAAAAACTCTCCATCTCCGAGTAGTATAACGGATCTGGACATGTCACGTCATGATGCAGGATTCTCTAAGAGGGTAGCAAATTCCCTTAGGAATTGGCGTCTATACAAGTACAAGAAAACAAGATCGAACAATGTACCAATGTACCATGGTAACCCAGGAATGGTATCTCATGACAGGATCCGACGTATAGTAGTCCGTGTACCTTCGTGTTGGGAATCAAGTAAAATACTACAACTAAATCGGATATAGCAGATATCAAGACAATGAAAACTATCAGAGAATGTACTCGCATGCTGTCCTCAGCAATAAGTGAGGGTCTATGCCTTAACCGACGTCATCGAGACCTAATATGAATATTCAAAGTTACTTTGAATTCTACAGTAAACAATATATATATATATATATATATATATATATATATATATATATATATATACATTAATTTATGCTTCTAGGCCTATTCTAGGTCAAACTCAGTCAAACTGGGTAAAATATTGACTTACAGTTGACTTTGGTCAACTGGTCAACTCCTAGTCCATTCTAGGTTAAACTAGGTCAAAGCTAGCCTCTATAATCATCCACATAGTCAACTTATCAATTTCAGTGATGTGAAATCACTGGAATCGATGGATCTCAATTCTGATGCACGGATCTCAAAATATGAACCAGAAAGAGAAGGATTATAACAAATGGTGATAGATAAGGGAGAAAGTCTACAGATCTTGTCGGATGATGAAACAACCATCACCAACATCCCAAGAATGGTCAAATAGCTAGAATAGCCTACCCATAAGTCAATTTGAACACAGAAGAAAAAAGGTAATTTCGAGTCAAAACGGTATCCGTATTGGACCCACTTTACACCAAAAAATGTGCTAGGATAAAAGTCATCAAAACCTAGCAAAATATATGTCCACAAATCTAGAATGATGATACGAACTCAACGGTATATCCGAAATTGGATTCCGATGACCCGATCTCAAAATAGTCCGTTGACCCGGATATTAGAATTCGATTCGTACAAAAATACGTGTCGGAGCCAAAGTCCACTAAATCTAGTAAAGTATATTTTAACGAGTCCAGAATGATGATATGAACTCAATGATATATCTAAAATCGGATTCCGATGAACCGATCTCAAAATTGTCCGTTGACCCGGATATTGAAATCTGATTTGCACGAAAATACGTGTCGGAACCAAATTCTACTAAATCTATCAAAGTATATGTCAACGAGTCCAGAATGACGATATGAACTCAATGGTATATCCAAAATTAGATTCCGATGAGTCGATCTTAAAATGACCCGTTGACTCGGACTTTGGGGCCTGTCTTGTACCAAAATACGTGCCGGGACCTACGTCCTCCAAAGATAACAATCTTTATATGAATTCGTGCCAGAATGATGCCACGAGTCTATTGGTGGTATCGGAATTGGGATCCGGAGTCCAGGGTCCAAAATTAGGTTTTTACAAGTTGAAAATTATAAATTCGGACAGCCAACTTTGGCGTCAAATTCAACCAACCAAATAAGCTTACAATGAAATAAAACATGAAGGGCAAGAAGATGGTTATACTAGCTGTGCACAGAAACTAGTGGCATACCAAATGGAGCTGCGATAGCGGAGATACGAGTCCACGAAGTTGGCTCCATAAAACTGTCCAAAATATACAGAATGTAAAGGGTCAACTTGGTGGCCGATTTTGATCTAGCAAACGACGGAATTAACGGTTGAAACTTGACAAGGATGAAGGGGTATATACCTAGTTTGAGACGAAAGAAATGGATCGACGATCCAACGGTCGGATTGTCTACAAAACGTGTACGAAGTCGCTGTGACGAGACACGAATTCTGACTTCGATTTTGTGCGCATCACGGCAGAATTTCATGCGAAATGCACAAATCGCCCGTTTCTCGCGTCGGGGACGAAGGTGCACTGCATGGAAACCTCGCCGGTGGTTCGTCGGGGGTTCGTCGGAGGTTGGGCGGTGTGCGTGTCAGTGTGTACTATGTAGAAATGAGTGGTGGTGATTGATGGAGGCAAAATCAAGTGCCAAGATTAAATTTGGTCATTAGAGTTGTCTCTTGAATATTTTGAGTGGACACACTTGGTGTTTGGTGTTTATTATGAGGAAAAATTATGAGAGTTTTTGGTAGTTATGAGAGGACAACATGAAGCTTGGGTTGGGTTAAATTGAGTCAGGTCGGGTCAAAATCGGACTTGGTGCAATAAATGATTTAATTTAGTCATTTATGATCATGGGTAAATAAGTAGCATGCGGGGGTTCAATTGAATGGGACACAAGAGTCATATAGGTAGTAGGCTTAATGTGGATCGTGTCCATATTTTGGGTTGACAGGTTTGGGTCGAAAGGGTGTCCCCAATTCAAGTCGAAAATGAATGTGACTTCGTGGGATTAATTAAGATTGGGTCTTGTGTCAGAAAAATTGTGCGATAAAAATGAAGCAAAAGATGGTGTGTCTAAGTAGGACATGAAGGTCATGGGTGTAGGGTGCCTCGACTATATCATGCACAAGAAGTTGGTTTTGAGAAAACGACTAGTCTGTGCTCCTAAATTAAATGTCACGGCAACGTGCATATGATGATCAAAAGTAAAAGTGGAAAATTTATTAATAATTATTCAACGATCAAATGGCCTAAATTGACCCAAAGTTGTACAATACAAAAAGAGTACAAGGGAACAAGTTTGAGTGAGACATGATATATTAAAATGAAGATAATCTTGTCTACTACAAACTCATGAAGAAAGTTTCTAGAGATTGACATCTCTGACGCTCCAGGAATCAAAGTCACGAAAAAGAGCATTTAATGATAAAAAATAGTTAAATAAAAATAAATTACCGAAAATAATTCATTTACAAAATTTGAAAAATCCCTAAAATTTAGGTGGCTCACATCTCGTGCCTCCGAGTTGCTGTCAAAATTGTATCAAAAGTCTGGTAGTCGTGCCCCTTTACCAGTTGTAGAATCTCCAGATGAAGGACCCGTTGGAACCTCCTAGCCTTCTCTGGCTCCTTAGCCACCATAGTCGGGGCAAATCGACTCAGCCTGCAGAAGTTTGCTGCGTACCCATCCACTATCCTACCGGCCTGCTTGAGACTGATAAATCTTTGCTGAAGCTCATACTGCGCTTCTACACCAAAGTACTTGGCTTTGAATCTTGTCCTCAAGCTATCCCAAGGTACATGATGCCTTATGCCAACCTCCACCAATGCCTACCAGTTACGGGCAAGGTCCTGAAGCAACAACCGGACCTGATCCACCTGCTCGTCTGCTGGAACCTTGGCTGTCACTAAGATCGCATCGATATCCTTAAGCCAAGAATTTACAGTAATAGAATCCTCCATGCCATCGAAGTACCTCGGGTTGAGCCGAATAGATCTTACTGATTCACCCGAATCAGTTCTCTCACTCCATCCAGGGCTATCTGCAAACCCTGATTCAGTAAGGCATTCTGCTCCTACTGTCGTGCCTCCTGATCTTGTTGGACTGCCATCTGATGCTGTTGTGTTACCGTCATGATCTCCAGGAGTGCTGCAGAGTCAGGTACTACTACTACTATCGGCATTGCTAGGGGTGCAGGAAACTCTGGAAGCCGTGGCTCGGCTGGCTCTTCCACCATCCCAACACGAATTTTAATCGGAGAAGGTACTGCCTCTTGCGAATGCCCTGTCGAACCCTGATCCACTGGATGTTCCTCCATGCTGGCCCCGCCAACTGCTGAGAATGAGGTTCCCCTATAGGGAGAGATATAAGATGTCAAATGATAGGACGAGAAGGAACGAAGATGAAAATGAGTTAACAATTAAGGTGCGGGGGAGGAGACGAATTAAGAGATCAATGGAACATGTTTTGATTGAGACTCCTATAGTAACAATACCCCACAAGTCTGAAAACTAGACTCGCATAGGCCACCAATAAAACTTTCTCACGCCCCAGTACTGAAATACGGAGACAGACATGACCAGCTACCCTAAACTACAAAGACGTCATACAACAATCACAGTTATCGCTAGACTTGAGGGTACATACTACAATCAGTTCACCTAGGGTCTCATAGAATAACTATTTTTTAAAAATAAGCCCTTTTAAGAGTATTTCCACCAAAAACTCCAAAAGCTCTAACTTTAAAACTATATCTACACTAAACTAGCCTTTTAAATCCAAAAGCTCCAAGAACTAAACATGTAGAGAAAGTTTAGAGGAATAACATAGACTAATAATAAGTGAGGAATCAAAGAAAATAAAATTGGCAAGTGGTCTCTCAATTTACTGCAAGGTGTACTTGCCTAGGTGGGTTGGTTGGAGGAAATGAAATGAGAGTGAATGAGGAAAGAGATTGTGAAAGAGAGTATTTATATGGAGGTGGGGGTGGTTCCACTAAACCCTAACCCTAACTATGTTAATTAAATCCGGATCACAACATGGTCCAGTGATTTCATCATCGAAACAATGAACACATTTACAAGCAGACAAGGACAATGGGTTACACACTATTCCGTGACGAGACATTGTTCTATACCATGATCATGTATAAATATTGAACATATGTGCATGTGTACAAATACCATATACTTTATACATGTAAAGCCGTAGTCCTAAAATACGTATAGGACTAGGATACGGTACATGCCAGCAACACTTCACCAATGGACCAAATCTCAAAGTAAGCCCATTAGCGAAATGCTTAAGCTATAAATTATGATAACAACCTAGGAATACAATACAAGTCACAGGTACACAGCTAATCTCATCCACACAGATAATAATACACAAGATATCAAGTCCAATAGAATGATACTAATAAGAAAGATTTGTCCAATATGAAATAGAAATAATAACTGTGCGGGTAAGACATCCCAAAACCATAGTATAAAGAAATAAATAATCCACTACATGCCCACTAAAAAGAAAGAAAATAAAGTATCAAGTCTAAAAGAGACATGTCTCAAGAGAAGTCTTCAGCCACTACCTCGTCCTTCTGTGAAGGTACATCACCCACCTCGACTCCAGAACCGTATACCTCTGTGTAGTCCTCGTCTCTAACTAAGCCTGGAGAGATTACCAGGTCCTCAGAGGACTAGCAAGACACATAATATACATGCCTACTATACAGTAAACCTCATGCAAGAGATGCAGGAATAACCAATCGAGGAAAGAATAACACGAAAAGAAAATCTATGGATGGTGACATGTCATGAGAATATAATATTAATCATGGCTAAAAATCGTAGCCCGGGGAGGCACTAACAGTCCTATAATAGGTTCTCTATCATAGCCCGGGGAGGCACTAACAATAGAGGTATAGCCACGGCTAATAAAATGTTCCCTCCTAAGGTACTAGGAAGCCAAGTCTATCTAGTCATGTCCAAGTGAAGTACAGGACAAAAAGGTCAGGAAAATATGGCATAAGCATAAAAGTACTATCACTAGACAGGAACAAGATAATAAAGACAGAAAAGTAATATGAAAAATGAGTAAAAACTACGTGCACGTAAACTAGAATAACCATGACATGGAACGTGAAAAATATGAAACTAAGTAAGATATGAAAAATAGTGATATGGAAAAGCATGTAAGTTCTGTAAATTTTGGCAAGGTGTACTTGCCTGGTTCCGTGATGTGAAAATGAAGTCTCGCTCCCGTGTCCACGCCTCCGGAATCCAATGCTCCTAAATAATTTATTTAACTACTTATAAATCTTATAACAGAACTTAATTAACTAATTAATGTTTTAAACTACTTTAACTATATTCAAATATCTCATAAAACTACTTAAATTGTATAACATACATACGTGTCCAACGAGACCTTGGAACACATATTTAGGGTTTTCGACCTTCCAATTAATCAGTTATGGCTCCACTTCAATATCACACTTAAAAAATCATAGAAAATTCCTAAAAATAATATTTAAAACTATTTTCTATAATATTAACTCTAAAATTCCATAATTATGATTTATAAAGAATTATGTGACTAGTTGACTACTACGTCAGCTAGTCTACCCGAAACTCGTCCTAAACATGGTCAATTACTCAAAAATAGCTAAAATAACCAAAAATATATTTTATACAGAATTTAAAGTAAAATATATCTCAGAATTAAGACATGAATACAAGAGTTAAGTTATGCTAGTAATTTAGAACATTCTAAGTCGGCAGATTACCCGAAAAAGCTAGTTTTGATCCCTAATTTTCTCGACCAGATTTAAGTTGCTAAATTCGTGAAAAAATACTTAAAAATCCTAATTGATATATATGAACACACATAAAATTTAGTTTTAAAATTAACCACCAATAACTTATAGTTCCTTCACAACGGAGTTAAATTGGTACAACCGGGTCTCGTAGAAAGTCAATAATCTAATAATTAAATAAATAAATCATCAGTGGGGGTTAAGTCATAACTTGGCCTAGTTTTCCTAGTTAGAACACACATATGGCTCGACCTTCCCTACCGTGGCTAAAATACTAGTCAAAGCACACGTGTACACTATCCGTGTCACAATTCTTAGTTGTCTTGTACTCCAAATCTTAACCATGGCTAAGGTCATCTATAATAATAACTATTTAATCAAAAATATTCATAAATTCAATAAAATCCTATTTAAATAAAATAAATAATAAAAAAATAATTCCAAAAATTCAGGGGTGTTACATTCTACCCCCCTTAAAAGAATTTCGTTCTCGAAATTAAAATAATTCACTAAGGTAAAGGAAAACATGTCTATGGTTCTAAGATGTCTCTAAAGTATGCTATGTTTCTACGGCTATTCCTAAGCAAACATGCACAAAACTAGCGTAAACTAATAATCTACTTCTATTATTAACACAAAATTAAGTTATTACCTTATGTTGCCTCTTGTGTCGTTGTTTCGTCTCCAATCCTCCTGACAAAGGCATGTCTTGGTCGTTGTGCTCTTGCCTGCTGTCTAGCTTGAACAAACTGCGTCGCCTAGTCGGGAAGCGGTCTACGCGGATTCCCTCCCTCAAACATAAGGGTTTGTCTTCCCGAAATAGGTGAAGACATAAAATAATAGAGAGTTCAAGGATCGAATACAATTGCAGAGTTTCAAAAGTGATTAAATAGTTCGAAAAAAGATAGTTATTAAGGAAGTTGTGGATGAGATCCTAGAGGGCAAGTATTTGTTAACTATATGTCAATCCACATAGAATAACCATAAGAAGAGGAAACCAAGTGCACTTGGTTGATCAGACCATAATACACTGATTCTAAATAGACAATATGTTAGTGGGCGTCCCCAACAAAATATATGTCCTGAACAAGCTCGATAAAGAATAAGCTTGTAAAAATAGGCTATAATAGCAGCATCAGTCAAGATAGTCAAATAATATAAGTACGCGAGAATATGATTTGAAAGAAAGCACAAGTAGTTCAATTTTATCAAGGTCTAAGACTCGTCCAGTGTTTGTATCTCTACAGTTTCCCTAATATCATTTTTTCTATGGGTTTGGTCGTCCAATTGGGGTATGGGCCTCTAAGACTCTATAGTCTAGGTAAGCCTATCCTTCTACACTATCGTATATTCAGTGTCATTCAACTATACTCCATTAATGGATCATAAGGACATTGGATGCTAGGTGGTGAGGCTTGCTACCCAACTTACAAGAGTTAAGCTAATAATATAACTAGATTAATGGATCATATATACCTAGGATGAGTCATCTTCCAAAATTCTATCGCACGAGAAATAAGGTCCACGGTAGGAAAGGAATCAAGTAAGATGCAATTCAAGGCAATCAAACGAGAGTTCAAAAATAGAATCAAAGAAGGAGATCAAGTATGTGGATGTGTTCCTATAGCTCCTTTCTATCCTATTCGCAGGCTCACGTCGGTACAGTAACGTAACCGAAGTGATTAACGTAGACCTGTATAGGCCACCACAAAAACATGTAACGCCCCAGTCCCAAAATAGGTATAGGATTATGATACGGTACATGCCAGTAACACTTCACCAATGGGCCAAATCTCAAAGTAAGCCCATTAGCGAAATGCTTAAGCTGTAAATTATGATAACAATCCAGGAATACAATACAAGTCACAGGTACACAGCTAATCTCATCCACACAGAAAATAAGACACGAGATATCAAGTCCAATAAAATGATACTAATGAGAAAGATCTGTCCAACATGAAATAGAAATAATAACTGTGTGGGTAAGACATCTCGAAACCACAGTATAAAAAAATAAATAATCTACTACATGTCCATTGAAAAGAAAGAAAATAAAGTATCAAGTCTAAAAGAGACACACTACTAGAATGAGTCATATTAGAGACGTCCAAAAATGTCGCTAATAAGTAAAAATACGTCGCTAATTCAATTTAGCGACGTAATTAGCGACGAAATAAGCAGGTCGTCGAAAAGCTAGTCGCAGATCAAGATTTCGTCGCCAACCGTCGCTGTCGCGACGAATAGTCTACAACGCTAAAACGTCGTAAACTTAGCGACGTCCAGCGACATTTAAAGTACGTCGCCAATTTTTCGACGTATATAGCGACGTCTATTCGTCGCATGTGGTGACATGGCAAGGTTTGCCATGTCAGCATGCTGGGCGACGTTTAGCGACGGCCCGTCGCAGTTAGCGACGTCCAGATACATATTTGCGTTGTACTTCTGCGTCGCAAATCCGTCGCCAAACTTCACAATCCGTCGCTAACATGCTGGAAAATTAAAAAAATAAAATACAGTTTTCAAATCCTGCACATTGCACTTTATATACAGTTTAAACAAAAATCTTGCACTTTATATACAGTTCAACACTAATCCTGCACAATGCACTTTATATTCAAATCCTATACACTGCATACTGCACACTGTACACTGCACACTACACTTTATATTCAAATCCTACACATTGTACTTTACACTTTACACTGCACTTTATATCATCACAAACATCATCACAGACACACATTCCGTGTCACAAACATAAACATATTCAAATCCTGCATACTATACTTCACAGACACACATCATCACAAACATCCAATAGAGTCAAATAAAAATAGGAGATGATAAAAAGTCTCCCACCAAGTGTATAAACAAAAGTGTACCAATAAATAATTTTCCCATAGGACCAATACATACAACTCATAAAAAAATTAATAAAATCACTGAAGACCCCTGCAGCGCATCTAAGATAGCATGTACTCATAGTGCTCCTGTGTGAGCTGCACCGTAGGGGCAGTAGGAGGCAGTACAATGTCTGGAGTCGGCACCGTCGATGGACCGGAAGGACGTATCTGCTCCAGCTCTCGTAGTCGCTCAGCATACGCAGCAAGGGTACTCACCATCCTCTGAGTACTCTCTTTAATCGAAGTATGTACCTGAATGAGTGAGGCAGATATGGTCCTCTGCGATCCCTCCAGCTCGACCTGTCTACGCTCTGTGTGCTGCATAGACTCGGTGAGCATGTGCAAGCTGGCAGCTGTAGCCTGCTGTAGACTCATCGCTCCTGTATACTGCGTTTGACCGCATCAAATTGTCCGGTGATCATCGGATCGTCGGATCGTCGCTCTGCGGTATGGAGATCAGAAATCTGCTGCTGCAACTCGCGATGCAGCTCGTTGATCTGACGACCAATATCCTGAGCTCGTAATGACGCCTGTGAAGCATGATATTGCGCACTGATAGAGGGGGCCCGGGATGACTCTGAAGCCAAATAGGCACAGTAGGATCCCGTACTGTAGTACGTACCCTTCTAAAGACCACCAATGGCGGTCATCCAGAGGTTATCCGGCGATGGAGCTATAGGCGGCTGGAAGGAAGTACCAGCCCCTCCTTTAGCTGGCGCACTAGCAGCAGCAGCTGCCTCCTCTTGTAGCCGAAGAAACTCGGCCTAGAACAATGTTTGCTAAAGTCTAATTGTTTGCTAAAGTCTATATTGATATTTATTTTCCTATTTTCTAAATTATAGTAAATTAATATAAAGAATAGAACGTACATATGCCTGCGTTGCCCTCTCGTCAATAAACTCCCCAGCCCTGCGATGGGTGACCAAGAAGACGGTCACCATGTTGGGGTCCTCACCCTTTTTTACCTGTTAAAATATATTATCTATTATTAGTATTAAATATTCTATCCAACTATATATAAAATGATGTCCGTCATAGAAAATGTACCAGACGACGAAAATGCTCCGTCATCGGAATGGAGCCACCACACCACTTATTGGCGCTCGACCGTGCCACCTTGGCCTTGTCAAACCGCTCCTGGTACCTGGCCTCGCCGAATCTAGCCTTCATCGCAGTCCACTGCTCTGGCGTGATCCAACCATGGATCGGCTTTCCGGAGCGATCACGAGACTTCTGGTTGTGGATCGCATCACGGATGAGCTTACCTGCGACGGCAAAAAATTGGGCCTAGATCTTTGCCGCCCGGTATGGTGGATAGAAATAGGTCCTCTACAATAAGTAAAATAGAAAAATTGTATAATATACACAAATGATTATTAAAATTTAAAAATAAACAAAAATTTTACCTTGAAGTGGGCCAACCAAAAGGCCTTCCTATCTGCGGGAGCATCTGAGTAGTTAATCCAAGGCCCACCATAGTTCTGCCTCAGAAATAACCCCAGCTGTCTCTGTACTGCAGGAGGTCGATATCTATACAATAATAAATTTCATGAATATATATGTACATATAATCATTTGAGAAATATATATTAACTAATTAACTTACTTCGTAGGCCCGTCCGTCCAAATCTTCATATGCGTCTCGTCCGGGGGAGCGCATGAAGGGTCGCTCTTACCTCCTGCCTGGGCAGGATCAGTCTGATCGCCGTCCTCCATATGCTCGACGTCGGCTCTTTCCATGGAGCCGTCGGCAGGAGGAATGCTGGACGCGGAAGGAATGCTGGACGTGGGATCAGGAATGCTGGACAACGAAGGAGGAGTCGCCAACCTGCTGGAACTGCCCTGTCCCGGTAATGGACCGGGAACAGAATGGTACACTGGCGTACTCCGAGACAAGGATGAGGGTACGGAATCTGCATCCCCAGTCCGAGGCAGACGGGACTGCCTAATATAATATCCTCCGCGTCGTCCTCCTGGTCTTGTCATACCTGATAATAACATATGACAATAAAACAAATATACATATTTATGTGATAGACATCACAAATTTTTGAAAAATATCAAGTCACAGATAAAAGTGTCACTAAAATGTCGCTAAAGTGTCACAGATTTGTATGATAAAAGTGTCACTAAAGTGTCAAATATGATGATAAAACAAACGTACAGATTTAATCCTTTTCTGAAAATTTATCTAGTTCGTTTAGCTCATCTTCTTCTTTTTTTTCTTCTTCTTCTTCTTCCTCCTCTACATCTTCACTTTCATCTGCATCTTCCTCTTCAGATAATTCTACTTCTTCTATATAATTAGATGTGTAATGAGAAACTTCTGTCATGTCCACTTCTATAATATTTGTTACAAGAGATAGTTCATCCTCTTGATAAGCTATATCGTCAACCTCAAAGGTATTTCTAGCTTTGGTCTTGCATACTGCCCACCAGTCCGACCTTGTTGTTCCCCGTTTAGAATAACTTATGAAGTACACAAGCTGAGCTTGACTTGATAGGACAAATGGTTCATAGGCTTGATATCGACGCCGATAGTTTATATCCACAAGACCGTGCTTGTCTACTTTCCAACCTTGACCTTCAATCGGATCGAACCAATCACACCTGAATAACACAATCTTAGCAGGCTCTATTCCATAACTATATGTCAGCTCCACAATCTCCCGTAGGACGTCATAGAAATCGTTGTCTGCATCAACATCTTTGTAGTTCGAAGATCTGATACACAAACAGTTATTTTTGGTGGAATCGGGATCCACAAATTTGTCTCTGATGGGGCAAGTTGTTTACTTGAACCTAAACCCATTAACACAGTAGCTTGGCCATATTTTTGTAGCATAAATTGGTCCCTTGGCTAGCGTTCTAACAGACTCATTCTCAAGTCTTGCGTATGGACGATCGACCTAAATACCACGAAAAAATAAATTAAGCTCATTCTCAAGTGCATATACAGAAAGGTAATTACAGAGTTCTCAAGTCTTACATATGCACTCAACCATGATGGAAAATAATGCCTTATTTCTTGTTCTAGTTCTTCTTCTGTTATGTGTGGCCTACCTGACCTCACATTATCATTAAATATACTGAAAACAACATCGTTCAATTAATATAATAGTATAATAATCAACACTATTAAAATAATGTAGACGTATTAATTACTTACCCCTCCAGCTTCTCTGTTTCATCATCGTCGCAGTTGAGTAATACATACACCTGAGCAGCCCTTAGCTCATCATCGTTCATATATCTCTTCTTTATTTTACCCGATGGCTTTCCTGGAGCATTGAATACCTTCAGTATTGTATCATTACATTCATGATCTCTGTCGTCGTTTCTGGAAGCTCTCGTTCTATTAGTTGTAACATGAGGCTTGAAATACATCGAACAAAAGTTTGTAATCTCCTCGAGAACATAGGCTTCACAAATAGAACCCTCGACCCGTGCCTTATTTTTTACCTTTCTTTTTAGGTGATTCAAATGTCGCTCGAACGGGTACATCCATCGATATTCGATGGGTCCACCAACACGTGCCTCATAGGATAGATGAATCGGCAAATTCTCTATAGAGTTGAAGAATCCAGGAGGAAACACCCTCTCTAGCTTGCACAGTGTTACCGTAATGTCCTTCTCTTGCTTTTCTAGACGATCAACGAGCAATTTCTTAGAACAAAGATCCCTGAAGAATATGCTAAGCTCCGTCAATGGATCCCAAACTGCCTGCGGTAAGAATTCCCGAAATGCAGTCGAAATTAACCTCTCCATGAATACGTGACAATCGTGGCTCTTCATACCCATCAATTTGTTTTCCTTCGGATCGACACATCTTCTCAGATTTGACACATATCCGTCTGGAAATTTTAGGCCCTGGATCCACCGACAAAGTCTCTCTTTATCCTCCTTGTCCAGTGAAAAAATTAACTTCGGCAAGAACTATTTTCCATTCTCCTCTATCAAATGCAACGCAGGGCGTTTGCATATTTCTTCTAAGTCCAACTTGGCCTTGGGATTGTCTTTCATTTTTTCCTTTACGTCCATCACAGTATTATTTATGTTATCAAACACATTCTTGTCAATATGCATGACATCAATATTATGTCTGATCAGATTTGTACTCCAATATGGCAGATCCCAGAATATGCTCCTCTTTGTCCAGTTATAATCTTACCAAATCCATCGTACTTGTACCCAGTTATAGGATCTTTGATAGCACTTGAAAAATCTCTAACCTCCTTCCATATCGTGGCTCTGTACCACCTTGGCGGTGGATCACCCTTCTATACAACGCCGATACGGAATGCATTCATGTTCCTTCTGAACGGATGATCTTTTGGCAGAAATTGCCGATGACAATCAAAGAAGTACGGTTCGTGTTTCAAACGGAAAGCCTTAGTACGGTTCATGCAATACGGACATGAGAGACGGCCATGAGTGCTCCATCCAAATAACATTCCATAGACCGGAAAGTCGTTGATGGTCCACATAAGGGTTGCCTTCATCTGAAAATTCTGCTTCCTGGAAATATCGTATGTGTTAGCGCCTACTTTCCATAACTGATTCAACTCATCTATCAAAGGCTGTAAGTACACATCAATGTTCCTCTTGGGATTGTTCGGACCAAGAATTATAACGGTTAAAAACATGTACTGAATCTTCATGCACATCCAAGGTGGTAGGTTATACGGAGTGACAATCACAGGCCAGCACGAATACTGGGATCCCGAAAGACCAAAAAGAGTAAAACCGTCAGAAGATAGCCCCAACCTGACATTACGCGGATCTGAAGCAAAATCAGGATACACTCGTTCAAAGTGCTTCTACGCTTCTCCATCGGATGGGTGATCCAACACTCCTTCAATCTATTCTCGCATGTGCCAACTCATATTTTCGGCCGTCTCTTTCACCATAAATAATCTTTGCAACCGCGGCGTTAAAGGCAAGAAGTGCATTGAATCGGTCGGTCTTCTTGCACCGGTAGACCTTCCTGTACTAGTTGTCTTATAGCGATCAGTACCATAAAATCTGTACACATCTGCGTCCTTATCATCTTTGTAGTACAACATGCACCCATTACGACAAGAATTGATTTTTTTTGTATCCCATCCAGAGCGATCTCACCATCATCTTAGACCGATAGAAGTCTTTAGGTAACTTAGCCCCCGCCGACAAGATCTCTATAATCAACTCCAACACTCGGTTGTAGCATTCTTGCGACATGTTAAAATCTGACTTAATACTCAACAGTCTTGTAACCACCTCCAACGGTGAATGATCCCCACAACCAGGATACTATGGAGTCCTTGCATTCTCTAGCAACTCCATGAACTTTGCAGCATCGACATTCGGTGCCACCTCAACTGCATCATGAACGAAATTAGGCCCCGCAGCGTCAAAAACCATGTTCACGCACCCGTCGTCGTATGCATGATTATCTGTAACAAAATTAGGTCCCGTATGCATATACGGCTCAACATAAGGCTCCGGCTCTGATGCTAAAGATACAAGTTCTCCGTGTGCGGTCCACTGATAGTAATTAGGCGTGAAACCCCTCGATTACAAATGATATGTCACTTCAATTTCTGGATAATATTTTACGTTATGACATTTCACACACGGACACTTAATTTTGGTGCCGTCCATGTACTGAGGGAACGCCTTAGCAAACTGCAGGAACAGCTCTACTCCCGCTATGTATTCATCCCGCACACCACACATATTATCAGAACGACGATTGTACATCCATGAACGATTTCGCAAGTAGTAATTCATATCCATTTGAAAATAATTCTGCAAAGATGGACACACATGTTCAGTGCAGTAACTAGTCAAACTGGGTGAAGTTGAGTTGACTAAGTCAATATCTTGGACAAACTAATCAAACTGGTTGAAGTTGACTAAGTCTAGGCAAGTATCCTTTACTAGACATAGACATAAAAGAAACACCGATATTTGCAGTGTCCGAACTTCCTAATGTATATTATAGTAGAGAGACATGGTAACCGTGTGTAGGGGTGCAACTCGGGCGGGTTGGGTCGGGCTTGAGGTCAACCCGAGCCCAACCAGATGAATCATAAGCCTAATCCGAGCCCAAGCTCGGCCCGACCTCGGGTTCAACATATGAAGCCCAAGACCAAGCCCGAAGGATCGGGTTGAACTCGGGTTGGGTCGGGTCCATCGGGTAATGTTGACCAAATGTTGCCTTTCAGTCAACTGGTCAAATTTGGTTTGGTTTCGGGTCAATTCTAGTCACTTTTAGGCCAAGTTTGACTTTCAGTTGACTTTCGTTGACTTTTGGTCAAAACGGTCAACCGATGTCAAAACTAGTCTAAGAGCACTAATCCTAACCATTACCAACCAAGACAATCAATTTCTAACTATATCCTAACACCTTAGACTCATACCTTAGCTTCTAGGCATATGTACGTACTACATGCATATGCAAAATATATAAAATATATATATGTATGTACTACAATCAATAAAACATATCCTAACACCTTATACTCATACATTAGCTTCTAGGCATATGTAAAATATATAAATGTACGTACTACATGCATATGCAGTTTTTTAATTTTCTCTCTTTTACTATCGAAACATACCCCTATATAAAGAGAGCACCAGCTCTTATGGAGGGTGAGTAGAAACATTTTCTATCAGCCAGTCCATTCTTTCAACACTCCAGTGGTTATTCCGAAAAGGAGCTTATACAAATAGAATTCCATAAGTTCTATTAACTGTACAACGAGCGTTCACTGAGAGGGTGGAAACCACACACACACTGCATAACTAGTCCTACCCTTCAGTTAACCTACCAGCAAATGCATATAGTTATAACAGTCCTCTCAGCTTCAAATATTTGTTTCTCTTAAAATTCACGTTCTTTATAAATAAGTAAAACACCACTCTCTCATCCTTTCAAAAATTTACCAGGATGTCCTAATCCATGCTATATTCCCTATTATCATTATACAATGGGGGTGAGGACACCCACAGATTTTTCATATCACCATTATTTCTCTGATCCTTATAATTTCATACATACATATACATGTTTTCATTATAGGTTCCCGAGCTCACACTTAGCCCATATGACTCATTATTTCCCTGTTTATGCACACAACATAGACTATTTTTGCTCATAACCATTTTCTAAGCCACACAACAATAAACTTGGTAATGTCCATCAAACACACACAATAGCTGTGTGTGTGTCCGTGTGTGTCAGTGTGTGTGTGTGTCCGTGTGTGTGTGGGGGGAGGAAGAGGATGAGGAGGAGGGAGAGGAGTTAGGTTAGGGTTCACCTGAGGAAGAGGATGAGTAGCTCGGATTGGGGGAGGAGGAGCTCGATGGGGGGGTAGGTGTCGCCGGGGGGGGAGTCGCCGGAGGGGGGGGAGGGAGTCGCCGGAGGGGGAAGGGGTCGCCGGGGGGGGGGAGAGCTCGAGAGAAATTTCTAATTTTCGAGTGAGGGGAAAAAAGGAAACATTGTGCCCTAAGCAAAAAAGTTAGAGACGTCAAGAGTCGACATCGCAAACATTTTAATATATGGCGACATATTTTAATAATATGTCGCTATTCAGCGAAGTAATTTATCTACTGTCGCTGAACGTCGCTATTCAGCAACATTTTGCGATGTCTATAGAAAGGAGTCACTATAGTACATATTTAGCGACGTTATTTTATTTCGTCGCTAAATTACGTTGCTAATATAGCATATTTTAGTAGTGACATGTCTCAAGAGAAGTCTTCAGCCACTATCTCGTCCTTCTGTGATGGTACATCATCCGCCTCGACTCCAGAACCGTATACCTCCGTGTAGTCCTCGTCTCTAACTAAGCCTGGAGATATTACCAGGTCCTCAGAGGACTAGCAAGACACATAATATACATGCCTACTATACAGTAAACCTCATGCAAGAGATATAGGAATAACCAATCGAGGAAAGAATAACACGAAAAAACTCTATGGATGGTGACATGTCATGAGAATATAATATTAATCATGGCTAAAAATCGTAGCCCGGGGAGGCACTATCAGTCCTATAATAGGTTCTCTATCGTAGTCCGGGGAGGCACTAACAATAGAGGTATAGCCATGACTAATAAAATGTTCTCTCCTAAGGTACTAGGAAGCCAAGTCTATCTAGTCATGTCCAAGTCAAGTACAGGTCAAACGGGTCAGGAAAACATGGCACAGGCATAATAGTACTATCACTAGATATGAACAAGATAATAAAGACAGAAAAGTAATATGAAAAATGAGTAAAAACTACGTGCATGTAAAACTAGAATAACCATGACATGGAACATGAGAAATATGGAACTAAGTAAGATATGAAAAGTAGCGATATGGAAAAGCATGTAAGTACTATAAAGTTTGGCAAGGTTTACTTGCTTGGTTCCGTGATGTGAAGATGAAGTCTCGCTCCCGTGTCCACACCTCCAGAATCCAATGCTCCTAAATAATTTATTTACCTACTTATAAATCTTATAACAGAACTTAATTAACTAATTAATGTTTTAAACTACTTTAACTATATTCAAATATCTCATAGGACTACTTAAATTGTATAACATACATATGTGTCCAACGAGACATCGGAACACAGTTTTAGGGTTTTCGACCTTCCAATTAATCGGTTATGACCCCAATTCAATATCACACTTAAAAAATCATAGAAAATTCCTAAAAATAATATTTAAAACTATTTTCTATAATATTAACTCTGAAATTCCATAATTATGATTTATAAAGAATTATGTGACTAGTTGACTACTACGTCAGCTAGTCTACCTGAAACTCGTCCTGAACATGGTCAATTACTCAAAAATAGCTAAAATAACCAAAAATATATTTTATACAAAATTTAAAGTACATTATATCTCAGAATTAAGACATGAATACAAGAGTTAAGTTATGCTACTAATTTAGAACATTCTAAGTCAGCAGATTACCCGAAAAAGCTAGTTTTGACCCCTAATTTTCTCGACCAGATTTAAGTTGCTAAATTCGTGAAAAAATACTTAAAAATACTTATTGATATATATGAACACACATAAAATTCAGTTTCAAAAATAACCACCAATAACTTATAGTTCCTTCACAACTGGGTTAAATTGGTACAACCGGGTCTCCTAGAAAGTCAATAATCTAATAATTAAATAAATAAATCATCGGTGGGGGTTAAGTCGCAACTTGGTCTGGTTTTTCTAGTTAGAACACACCTATGTCTCGGCCTTCCCTACCGTGGCTAAAACACTAGTCAAAGCACACGTGTACACTATCCGTGTCACAATTTTTAGTCGTCTTGTACTCCAAATCTTAGCCATGGCTAAGGTCATCTATAATAATAACTATTTAATCAAAAATATTCATAAATTCTATAAAATCCTATTTAAATCAAATAAATAATAAAAAAATAATGCCAAAAATTTAGGGGTGTTACAATACAGGATCAACATAAAATACCTATACCGACAAGGGGAGTGACATCAAGAAAAGATTAACCTTGCAAATACTAGGCTATAACTGTAATTCCCTATAACCAATTTTGGTGGACTTTAGAATTTATTCCTAAATTTCTATTTGGAAATCACGATTTTGTTTCTTATATAAAACTTAGTTCTATTTAATAGAGTTGATTGTAACTACTTCTGTCACGTGGATCTTGTTTTTATTTTCATCTGCCTTGTAGAGATTTTCTACAAACTCCCAAACGTCCTTGGCATTGACCGTCTTGCTGTAAGACTCCGCCAGAGAGTCCTCCATAGAATTAAGATAGGCAACTTACAGAGGTTGTTATCTCTCCTCCACTTAGATTGCAGAGTGGCCTCAGCGACCCTCCGAGCATTTTACCCTCCGGAATCAAAGGCTCATGATCTGTCAACACGTAGTCTACGTTCACGAGTTGTAGATTAAGGCTGACCTTTCTCTTTCAAACGTTGTACTGCTCCCTATCAAACTTCTCATGTTTGTTAAAACTTGTGTCGAGAAGGTTTGTACGGTTGTTCTCCACCGGATCTGGATCTTGCTTTGAGATTGTTATTTCCGAAATAGATCTTAGATGGAAGAACGTAAGTGGACAGTGATTCTGCAAATGAATTTGCTCACACACTGTATATAAGGAACTTCAGAGAATTCAGAACAAAAGAATTTGCTTCTCTAAAGATCATGTAGCCTTTTTGTAGAAGACGGAGGAAGATGAAATTATAACTCTAATGGGATGATGAAGATCATCGTTGCTCAAAGCAAGATTCGTCCTCTGCTCTCAGGAACCAACAAGTTCGAATAAAAGAACTTCTGAAACGCTCGCTGTCATCTCCTGACTGAACTCGCAGAACTCCTTGGACTCCAATGGCAGCAACCTCTCAACTCTCTTCGTTACTTTTTTCTGAGTAAGTCATCAAAGAAGACACGAAGAGAATATTTATAGAGCTAAGCAAAAATCCTAACTCTAATCCTGGCCGTACACTGACTACAAAAAGATAGGAACTAATCATGAAAAGATTTAATTGAATCAAATTCAAATTCCTCAAAAATTGGATCTGTAATATTGACTCAATCTTTACATAACTGTCTGAATCTTCCAATCAGCGTCTAACAACAGCACAGGCACTGACGTGCTAAGTGCAAAATGCGCCAACAAAGCACCACTTTGCGTCCTTGAGTCCGAGTCCAAGTCGCGGGACTTAGCTCCATGAGCATGACAAAAAAGCATAAATACTTCCTTTGTGGAGTTGGCCTTCTTTCTATTAGAAAAACACCCTCACATGGCACCCATGCGCCTCACCATACCTCTTGTGCACATTCAACACAAGCAAAACTTTTTATAGAGATACTCACCATTTGGTGTGAGCAATGTGGGACTATCTGTGTAGTCTCCAAAGACAAAACATCAACAATTATTTCCAATAGTATGATTCCAAACTTGTACACAATGCCTTCTTCTTGATTGAACATCTGACCATCCAAGGGTCCTGGGCGTTGAGAAGCTGGCACTGCTTCTTTCTCCTCACTCCCAAAGCTGTTCGGAGAGAGAGAGATGGTAGAGGAGTTGAGAGTTTTTGGAATCACAGGGGGCTGAAGTTGGTGCATGCATGTGCTCCAGACATTAGTCTTTCAAAAAGTTCATCAACTCATCGAGTAAGGTTATAATACATTTAGAAAACACGCATGTAATTCTCTCGTCTTATGAAAATTGATTGGTTCCTTTCTTTCTTGTCACGCTATAATTATTATGCTACCGGCTTAAGCAGAATCTGAGAAACTAAACCTATGGATAATCTGAACTTTTCAACATAACATTGGTCCTAAATATCATCCTAAGTATAAGGTTGAGCAACAAGCATCTAACCACCACTTACTGATCATAGTTTCCGGACAGTACCGAAGTTGACAGGCCACCCAGAAAGAAATGTGATGATATGCTGAAAAAGAATGGAGAAAAGCACAAGTATGCAATGCAAAAAGAAAGAAAAAAGAGAGAGCAGCATTGCCATTGATACAATTACTTGTGGTGAGCCATTTCCTACCTACTGACAAGTTTCAGGATGTAGCATGTGGAGGGGGGAAGGGGACAGGAAGCAAGGAAAAAAGCGAGAGGGAGTGCATAAAGTCTAATCAGTACCATCGTGATCAGGATGATGTTTGAGAGGAAACTATTTTTTTTTTTTTTTTTTTTTTTTTGATATTTAGTTTTAGGGTGTGCTTGGTGACCGTGCTTTTATTAGTTCTTGAATGTTTTTTGAAAAGACTGTTTATAAAAAATTATGCTTATTTATTTTTTTGAGGCACTGATTTTGATCAGCTCAAAAATTTTTCAAAATCGTTGTAATGCAATTTTGGATGGCTTTATAAACATTCCAAATCGGTGGATTTCGAATAATTTTATTATTTAATTTCATTTATATCCTCACCAAAAATATATAATTGTAACTACTAATATCCTTTCCCTATTTAATTTATTCATGTAAAAAAATTTCAGAGCCGCTCGTTAGTGAATTACCAAGTATGAATTGGACTGATTTAAAAGCTACTACTTAAAAACAATCCAAAATCGGACCGCTCATAACCGGTACTCTAAAAATACCACATAACCGCTACTCGTACAACTGCTAAGCAGACCCTAGAATTTGGGTCTCAAAATTGACATATATTAGAGTTGGATCTCTAAATCACTGTTCACATAGGCTAATAAATAATGATTTCGAGATTCAAATTCTAACATCGGTCAACTTTGAAATACCTTTAAATATATATTTTTAAATATATTTATGTAAACCAAGGCACCTCACATTACAAAGACTCAACTCATATTCGCTACTTAGCGTCCCATGATAGTAGCATTTTCTATGTTGTACATGGCCATTCCAACACCTTTGAATATTCGTCTGTTTCTCTCCCTCCATATATATTATATTGCAAATTTTACACACACACACACACAGAAACGCTCCAAAACCAGCTAGCTCAAGGGTGGATGTATTGGCTGGCTAGGGTGGGCTGGAGCCCACCCAGCCCCAAAAAAAGAAGTATGTATGTAATGTGAGCCCAGCCCACCCACACACCATTAACACCAAAGCCAAGTGATCAAAGTCACCAAACCGACGAACCATTCACTTTAGTTATACGGTTATACCCAAATCTTAGGGCACGCAGCAGAGTCCCATCGCCAAACCTAGGCGCCGTAAGGGAGTCCCATCGCCAAATTTATGCGCCACCGCGCCGCGAGGGAGTCCCATCGCCGAACCGAAGTTAAGTCTCCTCTCCTCTCCTGTCTCCAGAGTCCACAGTCCATACTCTATATAAGTAAGGATGTTAGAATCCCAATTCCTATATTAGAAATTTGGATTTAATCATTTAAGATTAACAAAGGATCGTCGATTCTTGGATGAGTGCTTTGCAGGGACCAGGGACTCAGTCACTCAGGGTCAGGAGGACTCAGGGAGGTAGGGCAGCAGACCAGCCGGAAGCCGCCGCAACCGCGCAGCAGGCCCACACCGCACAGGTTTTTTTTCCTTGGCCGAGCAACATGTTCACTGAATTTCATAAGATGTTCAGAGTGTTAAATATGTGTGTAATATGTGTGTATGCCTGGCCGAACATACATTGGATCAATTTTATAACTGTGTGTAATCTGTGTGTGAATTTTCTTGGCCGAATATACATTAGTTGAATTTTATAACTGATAATCAATCGATGAGACTCAATTTCTTGGCCGAGTGTTTAATATGTGTGTATGCATGGAGCAACATGTTCACTGAATTTTATAAGTGAATATGTTGCTTAATCATTCAATTGATTACTCAATTTCGTGGCCAAGTGTTAAATTTGTGTGTTAATCACTCAATTTCTTGCAATTTATGTTATGCCCCTGGCTTTGGTTACTTTACTGTCTTGAGGAGTTAGGATGTTTCTTGCAATTTATGTTATTTATGCCTCTGCAATTTATGAATTAGGATGATTCAATCTGCTTAGCTCTGCTTTGGATCCTAGGGACAACTTTAAAGCTTTTGACCCTGATCGTATTCTTTTACTTGTTGAGAAGTTTTATCCATGTGATTTTAGCGGGCAAGACATGCATCATTTGAAGTATCAGTTAGATCATTATCGACTTGATGTAGTTCACCACGAGAACTTTCAGAATATGTCAACAATTTCAGAATTGTGTCGTGGGTTAATTGAAACAAATAAGGCGACAACTTATAATTTGATCGATAGGTTGATTCGTCTTGTTTCGACTCTTCCTGTTTCTACAGCAACTATAGAACTTGCTTTTTCAGCTATGAAACACATCAAAAGTACTCTTCGTAACAAGATGGAAGATGAGTACTTGAGCGATTCAATGGTTGTCTACATCGAAAGAAAAATAACAGAAATGATCGATACATATTCGATAATATATGCTTTTGTTTCTTGGAAGGATCGACGAGTCCAATTTCGCTAGTAAGTGTTTTATTTATTATTATATTGTTCTCTTTCATTCTCTTTATTTTTTTGTGATTGAAATTTATTTTGTGATAGATTTTCTTTCCTGGATATAAGAAGGAGGAGAGTTTTGGAAGGCAGAAGCAAAAAAAGCATATCATTAGCTCTTATCTTTATTCTAAGAATTTTTCTTTCTTTCATTTTTTTCATCTTATATGAAAATGATATTTTGACTTTTTGTAATTGCCTTAAGCAACATGTTCGCTTATAAAATTCAGACATTTGGATTATGATGACATTATAAGAAATATTTTATGTACAATATTTTTTAGTGTATTTTTACTTCAGCTCGGGGTAATCTTAAATCCTGGCTCCGCCCTTGAGCTAGCTGGTTTATAGAGCACTCATATATATATATATATATATATATATATATATATATATATATATATATATATATATATATATATATATATATATATATATATATATATATATATTTGAAAAAAAAAAAAAAAAAAAAAATATATATATATATATATTTGAAGCAAATGATCTCTAGCCTAATGGTTAA
Organism: Iris pallida; assembly: GCA_029216955.1. NCBI lineage: Eukaryota > Viridiplantae > Streptophyta > Magnoliopsida > Asparagales > Iridaceae > Iris > Iris pallida. The sequence continues at coordinate 449,438 of JANAVB010011599.1, read as the reverse complement.
GAGAGATGCATGCGGCCCAAGTGGTCGGAGTTCGAGCCCCAGTGGAGGCTAGTTTGCCACAATTACACATTGCTTCAAATATATATATATATATATATATATATATATATATATATATATATATATATATATATATATATATATATAGCAAATGACCTCTAGCCTAGTAGTTAAGAGAGATGCATGTGGCCCAAGTGGTCGGGAGTTCGAGTCCCAGTGGAGGCGCGTTCTCCACAATTACCCATAGCTTCAAAAAAAAAAAAAAAAAAAAATATATATATATATATATATATATATATATATATATATATATATATATATATATATATATATATATATATATATATATATATATAGACCTTAAAACTAAATTATCTTTCAAAATCACAATCTTTAGTTTATTTCACTTACATGCAACAAAAATTCACATCTTGTGAGTATTGAGAAAGACAAATATACCAACTCTAGAATCAATTGATACAAAAAAGATATGTTTAACATGGTTTAGACACCCTCTAGGAGTGATGAGGTTGTATTTGTGCAACCTGAGGTTCTGCAAGAAGAGAAGATGGCATTTCTAACTCAAGGCCAATCTCTCTGAGGATAATAAGATATTAGTTGAAGGAGTTGCTAGGAGTATATATATATATATATATATATATATATATATATATATATATATATATATATATATATATATATAAACGAATAATAATTAAAGTAAAATTGTAAAGAATGATATAAAGTCACGTTTGGTTCACGGAATCATGGTCTTGGAAAAAAGTTATTCATTTTCAATGTTTGGATATATGAAAGAAAAGGGGAGGAAAGGAAAATAATTTCCGAAAGAAAAAAAAAAAGGAGAAAAATTAAATGGTTTTCCACCGACTCAAGGATTCACTTTTTCACATGATTCACTTAACTTCCTAATTTTTTCGACCTTTCCAAACACCGAAAAAAAAATAGAATATAAATTTTCCAAAGGAAAGTAAATAACAAGAAATTAATTTTCTTTACTTTCCATTCTGTGAACCAAATTATTTCTAATTGTTTTAAAAATTACAGAAAAAATGACTTTAACATATCTAAATGGAAGAAAAGTATTCAAATATATAGTGGACTCCAAAATTTTCAGTACGAGTATACCTACTCCCCACAGTTGCAATTATGTGTATGCTTCTGCACTATAGAGTAAAGTTTTATTTATACTTTATTTTGATAAAAAAAATATTATTTATAAATACAACAATGTCAAATTTTTTTTTCTAATTTATTATTTAAATTAGTTCATTTGCTAAAATATAAATGTTCGAACTATTGGCCATAAAATTGAACCGACCGAAAATCGAACCGAATAAATTCGATTCGATTTTCTTATGTTTTTATGAAAATGGAACGATTTCAATTTGAGAAATACGATTTACGGTTATTTTGATTTTTATATATTCGATTTGGTTGAACCGAACAGAACCGTTGCTCACTTTTAAAAATAGGGTCCAAGGACCCGGAGCCAATTTCTTAATATTAGAGAACCTTAAGGCCTCGTTTAGTTCACGGAAAGGAAATGAATTCTCTTGTATTTTTTATGGGAATAGAAAGGTAGGATTCTTGTCACATTTCTTTTCCGTTGTTTGGTAAAACAAGGAAACTACCTAGGAAAGGAAAGCAAAATATAACAATGTTCCAATAATATCCTTACCTTTTAAAATAAAAATAAGGCTTAATTGCACTTTGCTACCCTCAACTATTCCGCCTTTTCAACTTGATACCATAAACTTTTTTTCGTAACAAATTGGTACCTCAACTATTATTTTTTTTCAACTTGATACCTAAATTTTCAAAAATTCCGAAAATGCCCTTCCCTCTTCCTTCCCTCCACCCCCTTCCCCACTCCGGCCACCCCCTGCTAGCTCTGGCCGCCCCACCCCCCCCCCCCTGCTAGCTCCGCCCCCCCCCCCCCCCGCCCCCCACCCCCCCCACCCCCTGCTACCTTCGGCCACCCCCTGTCCCGCCTCCCGCCCCGCCCTCCCTCCCCAGCCCCCCTCCTTCCGTGCTGCCGCGGCCTAGGGGAGAGGCGGGGGCGGGCGGGCGGCCGGAGTGAGCAGGGGGGGGGGGGGCGGGGGGCGAGGGGGGGGGGGGGGCGGAGCTAGCGGGGGGGGGGGGGGGGGGGGGGGCGGCCGGAGTGAGCAGGGGGGGGCGGCCGGAGCGTGCAGGGGGGAGGGTTAGGGGTAGGGGCATTTTAGTCCAAAATAACATCTGGGTACCAAATTGTTACAAAAAATAGTTTAGGGTACAAAATTGAAAAATGGTAATAGTTGAGAGTAGCAAAGTGCAATTAAGCCTAAAAATAATATTATAAAAAATAACATTTATGATAAAATAAGCAATGACACATGGTTACTTTTGTCATAACTTTTGTAATAAATGTTAGAAAAGGAGGAGGAAAAATCAATTCCATGGGTCTTGAGTGAAACCATATTCCTACCAATTTTTACCCTTGTCAGGAAATTAATTTTCAAGTTTGTGGCTACCAAACAAAGAAAAAGAATAACTTTTCTTTCTTGATTCTTTAAATCCGTGAACCAAACGAGAACTAAATTCTAAAGTAACAACTGATTCTCATTTCAAACAGAAATGCTAGCCTGATTAGTTAGAGGTACGGAAATTCTCAAAAAATGGTAGATAAGCGCACAAGACGTAAGTGAAGGCACCAAACTAGCATCAGCCTAAGCTAGTAGCTAGCACCAACATTGAGAGAGGGAAAGAATCACGTGACGAGAAGCTAGTTTAGACACCAAAAGAGTATCAGCCTAACACCAACATGGAGCGAGGAAGAAAGAATCACATGTGAGGAAGAAAGTGTAGGCACCAAAACAACATCAGGCTAGCATCAACTTTGCGACCAGAGGAAGAAAAAAAAACCAAGGAACTAGCTTCTTAATAGACTGTATAAAAAATAAATAAATAAGACTGTATAAAATAACTTATTTCAAAAGGCTAAAGTCATGTGTTAAATTTCTGGCAATACTAATCTCGAATGAATATAACTACGAGTGTGATTTAGGACTCTTGTTTCTTGCTAATATTAAGCTGGTTGACTCATAAATAGTGGTGAATTTGGTTATAATTGAAGTTACAACAATGCACCCAAGATTGGATCTATGTATCGATTGAGGTGGATTCCAGTCTAATTAAAAAAAAAAAAAAGAAAAAAAAAAAAAAAAAAAGAAAAACCAAAAACAACAACAACAACAACAACAACCAACCCTCATATGGCACCGGTCCACAACCCAAACCAAATTTCAGCTTAACCTAAACCTATTCTAGCCTACTCTAACTCTTATCTCAGCCTAATTCAACTCGAGCTTTGCTATGCCTACAACCAAATTTTACAACCCCCTACAATCGGACACGTGTCGAACTTCGATTGGAGGAGGGGAAGAAATGGTGGGGTCGGATGGAGCCCATGTAGCAGGGGGACTGAGAGTGGTGGTGGGAGTCGCCGGCCCGAAGAGTTGGGTTGCCTTAGCCAGAGCTAATTTTGGTTGCCCTTTACCCCTATTGAAAGATATACGTTTAATTTGGATTTGGGTTGGATCGGTCCTAAGAAAGCTAAATGGCCTGGGGGGTTGCCCTATGGAGGGGGGTTGCCAAGTCCGAAGTCTTGTCAGGCTTACCCCAGGGCCGGCCCTGGGTGGGACCCATGTGTAAGGGGTGGAAAAGAGTAGTTGTAAGAAGGTTGTAAGAATTTGGTAGTAAACTTAGCATTTTCCAATTCAACTACCCAACCCAAGTATAGAGTAACTCATTGCTCCAAAAATCAAAAAGAGACTTTTAGTTCTGTCCAAGATTAATGAATACCTGATCCGTCTTTGAATGGACTAGGACCATGTTTGGTTCATGGATTTAAGGAATCAAAAAAAAAAAATGAAGTTCATTTTTTTTGTTTGGTACTCACAAACTTGAAAACCATTTTTTTTTTCTAAAAGACAGATAAAATAGAGAAAATATGTACCTCTCAGAGCCAATGGAATAGTTCTACTTAAATGTGTTATTGCCTATTTTGCTCATTATTTTTTAATTTTTGTGATATTATTTTTATTTTAAAATACAAAAAATATTGTTAAAATATATATTTTTTTTTTTCTATATCAACTAAATACTAAGGGTTTGTTTGGCAATTATGGGGGTAGTGGTTGTGAGGTGTTTTTAGAGTAGCAGAAATGAACGGTTATGAGACGTCTGATTTTTGGTGGTTTTAAGTAGCTATTTTTAAATTGTTCTTATTAAAATTAAGGAACCATTTTAATTAGTATAGTTATGCAAAAGTACTTTTGAAATAATTTTTTTACGATAAAGTCTACATTTTGGCATATATAATAGATTTCTAGGATAGAGACTTAGGCATCGTTTGGTTCACGGAAAGGAAATGAATTCTCTTGTATTTTTTATGGGAATGAGAAAGTAGGATTCATGTTGCATTTTATTGGTAAAATAAGGAAACTACCTAAAAAAAGAAAGCAAAATGTAACAATGTTCCAATAATATCCTTACCTTTTAAAATAAAAATAATATTATAAAAAATAACATTAATGGTAAAATAAGCAATGACACATGGTTACTTTTGTCATAACTTTTATAATAAATGTTGGAAAAGGAGGAGGAAAAATCAATCCCATGGATCTTGAATGGAACTATATTTCCACCAATTTTTTTAAAATTGATTTCCAAGTTTGTGGCTACCAAACAAAAAAAAAGGAACAACTTTTCTTTCTTGGTTCCTTAAATCCGTGAACCAAATGAGACCTTAAACCGCCACCCTCAAAAAGACTTTATAACGATTAATTTCTTTAATATTAATCGCATATATTAACGAATCAGCAGTGCAGAATTACTTTATTAATTGCATGCCAACTGAGCGCCCATCACGAGATTTAATTAGGAGGGCCCATGATTCATGAATAAAAGAAAGTTTCCATCGTAAGTTTCTCACATCATACTCGAGTCAAGGACCCTTGGCTGAAAAGTCTTTTGGTGCAGGTTAAGGATTATTTCTTTAAGATATGATTCAATTCATTTCAGATGTAACAGATGGATCTTGATCAAATTAATTTTAATATTAACTACTTATAAAAGTATTTGTGTAAAATTTACATGTGTTATTATGTGTCGTTAGCACTTAGCATACATATTAACACAAAAAAGAAGAAAAAAATACTAGTAGTTAGTAGGCCATCTCCAACAGGGCTTCTGCCTACCCTATTCCTATAGTAGAAATTTATTTTAGAAAAACTACTTCCAACCACGGTTTCTATTTTAATTTATATTCTATGTAGTGATGATGCAAGATAAAAAATTTATATAATAAGACCTCATTTGGCTTGCCGAATTATGGGCTTGGAAAAGGAAAGTGATTACTTTCCTATGTTATGGTGGTAAAGAAATTAATAAGAAAAGAAAAGTAATTTCCAATGAAAGAAATTAGAGAGAAAAAATCACTTTCCTATGTTATGGTGGTAAAGAAATTGATAAGAAAAGAAAAGTGATTTCCAATGAAAGAGAAATTAGGGAGAAAAATGATTCATTCCATCCAAGCAATGAATCACTTTCACACCTTAGGCCTCGCTTGGTTCGCGGAATGGAAGGGAAAGAAAATCAATTCCTTGTCATTTCATTTCTTTTGAAATTTTTTATTTTCAATTGATTATCCTTTCCGATGTTTGGAAATGCCAAAAAAATTGGAAAGGAAAGTGATTACTTCAATGTGGGAAAACGATTCATTGCTTAGATGGATGTAATCACTTTTTTTTCTCTCCTTATTTTTCTTCCATTGAGAATCACTTTCCTTTCCTCCTCAATTCCTTTGACCAAACATAGGAAAGTAATTACTTTCCTTTCCCAACCCGGAGATTCCGCAAACCAAACGAGGCATTAAAGTATTAACTTTCATTTTCAAATTCTTTGGCATTTCCAAAAACCGAAAATAAAAATCAAAGAAAATTATAATTTTTCAAAATAAAAAATATGCCAAGGAATTGACTTCCTTTCCATTCTCTTCCATGAACCAAACGAGGGCCGAGGCGTAAGAGTTTCTATTAGAAACTCTCACATAAATTTTTTATCTCTCATATAAATTAATATATGACTCACATCATTGAATTAATCATTTTATTTGTTGCTAGAATTTTTGTTAAAGTATAAAAACAAATAGGATATAAACTCAGTATTAGAAATTCTTATTGGAGGAGCATCACGCCCACTGTTCCTTCATTAGCAAGGATTCCCTTAGAACTTCAAAATTTAAAAATCCATTTTTATTAGGGATATATTATCAAAAGATACGTTAGAACTTGCTCTATTGGAAAATATTAATATCAATTAACTGATTGGCAAATAAATCTTTTATAATTAATAAACTGTTATAATAGCAGTAATGGACCAAGTCTTCCTATACATACAAGTTGGAAGTAGAGAGAGAACAAAACCATAGATGTGTGATGTGCTACATGCCAGCAAAGATGGATTTCATTTATTTACTGTTTTAAAATAGGACGTTCAAAGACCGACCATTCTTCTAAGAATGAGTTTTTAAAATTGTGAACTTATACAATTTTAATCTTTACATATTTTATGTTTACGTAGTTATTTTAGTTACTTATCACATAGGTACCTATTTAAACTAAAAGAGTATGAACTTAAAGGCTAATGAGGATTTGGTATTATTGTATATTATGTTAGGAGTTATGATAATATTTGTATATGGCAGAAATGTATTTAGTACTTACCACTACATAAATACAATTATATATGGTAGTACTTATATATGATAGTACTTATCATATAGAAATACTATCATATATGATATTACGTGTATATTGTAGAAATATATTGGCTATATATAAATTGATATTCTCAACTATTCAAGTTTTTCAACTTGATACCCTCGCCTTCGATAGCCACAAACTTAATAACCTAAAATTTTAAAAAAGACCAAATTATTTTCATCCCTCCCTCCCACCTCTCCCTCCCGACGGCTGCACCCCCCCTCCCCCCATCGTCGAGTCCCCCTCATGGCGGCTACATCCCCGCTCCCCCTCCCCTCTTGCATTGTGCTCCCAAGCCCCCCCCCCCCCCCCCCCCCCCCCCCAAATTTCTCTGCCGCGTGTGGGCTGCCACCGTCGCAAGTGATGCAGCCGTCGGGAGGGAGGTCACGACGCTGGGGGTGGTACAACCGCCGGAGGGAGAGGAGGAGGGAAGAATGCGAGTAATTTTGTCCTTTTTAAATTTTAGGGTATAAAGTTGACGCCTATCAAAGTTGAGGGTATCAAGTTGAAAAACATGAATAGTTGATGGTATCAAGTTGTAATTTAGCCTCTATATAATTATCATATAAAAAATATAATCATATATGGTAATACAAACAACTTTATATAGTATTATCTGTGAGATGAATAAACATTCAGTAATCTTCCTCTCATATATTTCTTCAGATTTGGTATCAGTGCAAAGATCCGTGAGGATTTTATCTCTATACTTTTAATTTGATTGATTCTTAGATTAGTTTATAGTCAGGAACCTTTTTGTTCAATTTGATCGTTTCTTATATCAGTTTCTGGTCAAAAAACGTCGTTTTCACTTTGATTATTTCTTAAATCAATTTTATGCCCAGAACTTTCCTATATCAAAGAAATACTAGTTCGACCCATTGACTATTTTATTCGACCTGTCGAAATATGTCTGTCTAGTTTATTCCGCTGTAATTTTTTAATAGGTAATACAAAACGGGATCTTCTAAGATAAATAAAATCCAAAAGGTTGAGGTCTTTGTCAACACCTCGAATTCATGTTCTGGACCGTTAGGAGGTACCAAGCTCAATGGTACAAATTTTCGACATGGAAGATATCATGTTTTTCAATCTCGATGGAATGCACAAGATGTGACATGTGACTGAAGCAATCAAGGCTCCGAAGTTATCTTCTGAGTTTTAGATGAAGGGCTTGGGTGACCTCAAATACTTTTTATGGATTGAGGTAGCCAGGCGGAGAGAAAGTATCTTCTTGTGTCAACGAAAGTACATACTTGATTTGCTAACTGATACATGTTTGTTGGACTGCAAGCATATTGATACTCATATTGAGCATCATCATCATCTAGCAGAGTGTCCAAATCAGATTTTCATTGATCGAGTTTGTTATCAAAGGTTAGTTGGACGCTTGATTTATTTAGCTCATACTAGACCATATGTTGCATATGAATTGAGCGTTGTCAGACGTTTTATGCATAATTCTAGTGAAAGCTTATTGTGAAAATTTTGAGATATTTAAAGTTAGCTCTAGAAAGAGATGTGGTGTTTTCTAAGAGAAGAAAATATTTTGGAACTGTGTAATAAGAGTATGAAGCAGAATGTCAGAGACATGGCTCATGAGGTTTGTGGTTAAGAAATCTCTTATGGGATTTGCTTAAAAGTGTAATAAAATTGTGTGACAATTGGACAACTATTGAGATATCACAAAATTCAGTACAACATGATCACACTAAGAATGTGGAGGTTGATCGTCATCTCGTACAAGAAAAGCTACATGCAAAACTTATTAGCTTTTCTTTTGTTTCTATTGAAAAGCAGCTGACAGATGTTCTTACAAAAAGTGTTTCTAGGAAAGTCTTTTATAACTCACTAGACAAGTTGGACATGGACGATGTTTATGCTCCAACTTGAAGGAAAATGTTAGCATGACTCATGGTAATATTTAAATATGCTAGGAATATATTTAGTACTTATATATATAGGAATATCATATTATATGATAATACTTGTATATGGTAGTACTTATCATATATATGAATATCATCATATATGGTAGTACATGTATATGGTAGAAATATATTGTATTTAGTAATAAAATATAATCCTATGGTAATACAAACCCCTTTATATAGTCTATGTGAGATAAGTAAACATCCATGAATTCTTTCTCTCAGTTACTTCTCAAAGATCTATATTTGATATATTAAAACAAAGGAAACGAAAAAAATAGAAGAAACTTTCAAAAGTAAACTCTTTCTTGTATTCAAAACTTACCTAAAAATCATCTTCTTTACTAGAAAAATAGTAGAAATTAGTGTTACTATATAGTATTTTTTTATTTGGGAAAAAAATAAGCATAAACAATCTAGACAGGTTGTACTATTGGATTATTGCATGAATACTTCTCCTAACTTCACAGAGTCGGTGCCTTAGAAAAGTAAGACATTTATTTTCTATGTTTAGATGCCAAAGGAAAGGATCATAAAAGAAAAATGGTTTCCAAAGAAAAAATAGGAGGAAAATAGTTCCCCTATCTACTCCAATCAATTTTTCTTCCAATTTTCTACATTTATTACAAAATTCTAGGACTAAACTGTCATTGCTAGCTCAAACACCGTAATTTTTCTGACTATATTGCTGGTCTATCCAAACACCGTAATTTTTTTATGAAAATTATGATTTTACATACCCATAAAAAAGCCAAAAATTAATTTCTTTCCTTTCCACGAACCCAAAGGAGGCCTATATGTTCATGCATCTGAATCGTCTAATGTAAATGAAACAAACTACTTGTATTGTCATTTAAGAATGGATTTTTTGACTTTCGTCTCACTTATTAATATGAAATTGTACTTACATTCTACTTTTTGTGTTTATTAGACTAACATTACACTTTTATTCACAAAAAACAAGACATAAAGCATTCTTATTCCTCTGGAAGGGACGATCATTGGAAAGAATTGTCGATAACAATCAATGAAGCATAATTTTCTTCCATGTTTCAATCGGAAAGCCTTAGTGTGCATGCAATACAGACATAAGAGACGGCCATGAGTTCTCCATCCAGATAACATTCCATAGGCCAAAAAATCGTTGATGGTCCACATAAGTGTTGTCTCATCTAAAAATTACATTTTTTGAAAACATTATACGTGTTGGCGCCTACTTTCCACAACTAATTCAACTCATATATCAACGGTTGTAAGTACATATTAATGTTTTTTTCCAGATTGTTCGAACCCGGGATGATAATAGTTTGAAACGGATATGGAGTCTTCATGCACATCCAATATGTCATACTGTACAGAGTGACTATCACAGGACAACACGAATACTAGGAGCCCAAATGTTCGAATGGTTTGAAACAATCGGAGGAGAGCTCCAATCTCACATTATGCGGATCTGAAGCAAAATTGGGATACTCTTGATCAAAGTGCTTCTATGCTTCTCCATCGGAAGAATGATCCAACACTCATTCGATCTGTTCATGTAACCCATGTTCCCAAAATTTTAAATTTATTTATTTTAATTTTATTATTGTGTGTTAGAAAATAAATTTTATTTTAATTTCTATAGAGGAAATCTTGAATATTTTCTAATAAAAAAGGTTTTGCCAAATTAAAATTTTGAAAATTAGATTTTAGAATTTATGAAAATATTGTTTAAAGTATTTTGATATTAATATTAATTCAAATATTATTGTTATCAAATATTATAATTAGATTTGATTAGTTTAGTTTTGAAATTATTGATTATTATTTTAGAACAATAAAATATATCGCTAAATTATTTTCGATAAGATTTTGGATTATACAAATATATTTTGAATTATCCTTTGATGAAAACAAAAATGATTTTAATTTATGTTGGTAACTAAATATTGGATTAGATATGATTACTTAAGTTTTAAACATTTATTTTATTTAAAATTTAGGGAAAGATTTGATCATTGGATTCTTAATCCTTGTCCATTTAGGGAGAGCCTTTTCTCCTTTCAACCTAATCATAATAAAGTAATTGCTACCCATTATATATACATATTGAACTTATGAATATCTCTTTTTTTTACTAAGAATTTTTCTCTTTTTTCGTCTAAAATAGCCTAAAATTTGTCATAAATTTAGCCTCATTTTTCATACGCTGTAGCAACTTCGGGAAGCCTTTGTGACCAACTGCGGACTCCATTTCACCTATATTTTTTGTTAGAACCGTAATAAGGTTAGCTTTCCAAATCTATAATTAATTTTCTGTAATTATGAACATGAATTTCTGTAAAATTGTTTGAGTGCTAGTAGTCCGAAGACGTGTCGTACTATTTTCGAGATTCCAGAAGATCCTGAACTCGGTTTTATGAACCGTTTAATGTTTTTATGACACAGATCTAAAAAATAATAATTTTCCAAAAATTGAAAAATGTTCTATATTTTGTTTAATTCGTAGAACCCATAGATGGCCGGTGATTAATGGAATTAGTAGCGGTTAGCCATAATTGTAATAATTTTCAACCAAATTATGATTTGACGGCGCACGTCGACTGCAACTTAACTCGAGACAAGTACCTATTGCTTTATGTTCTTAGTAATTTATAAATACTATCACTTTGCCATGTTTTCAGTTAGTATCCAATTTGAGACACGATTATGACACGATATGACTTGTTGTATCATGCTTGTTATTGTTGTGTTAGTGAGCCGAAAGGGAAATGCTAAGTAGGTATGCGAACAAATCTAATTATTGTTATTGTGGTTAGCTAAGTCATACATCTTAAGTATGGGTTAGTCTTTGGCACGACCCGCTCCCGAATAATTCGACACGAGTCGGACACGCCCAGCCTTCATCGTTAGACACGATGAAGTAAGCTGTACCAATCTATAGGAAAAACTACAAGTCCAGATAAGAATAAATATAAACCACAGCATCTATAATATCGAATCCCAGAATCAAAGTACATGTCTAAGAGTTATTACAATTCCAGCAAATGAAATGTAAACTGATGTCTCTAATACAAAGTCCAAATGAAACTAAAAGGGTAGGTACTAGGCCTCCTCAGCCTCTAAGTCCAAAGCTACATCGGCTAGCTCATAGGTGCCTCCAGGTTCCTGTCCGTAATAAGTGTCACAGATAGCCTCAAACTCACCTACAACATATCCTAGTCAGGAGTGGAGCTAAGTATATCCAAGGAAATGAACATGAACATCATGATATGGAAATGAATAATGGAAAAATATAAAGTACGAGAAATGAGAACATGAAATGAAACCTGAACATGAATACTGAGAAGTAAATACAGGAAATACAGGAAACATGAAATGAAGCCTAAACATGAAATATACAATGAACATGACATGTGCAATATAACAAAATATATTCAGAGTGTGTGATCGGCTTGGGTAGATTCAGGGAACATAAAATGGTACGGCTTCGATCCCGCATGCACGATGCGGGACCTAAGCTATTCACATGAATTATAACTCGGGTTTGATCACACATCTGTATTATTTTTCCTCCCAGACACAAGTAAACTCATGGAACAAGATACCAGACAAGCTCGTGAAGTATCGTGTCAACAAGAAGATACAAGCATGAATACAAGACATGAAGTAATGGACAAGTCCGAGGAGTATACTTGCCTTGCTCCGGGTGATCAAGTGTGGAATGTAAAACTGGATGTCCACCTGTTTAATTGATACAATTGGTTAATTGAAATTCTTTGGTCAAAGAACATATTAATGCTAATTCCTAATATAACTAACTATAATTAAAAGAACACTAAAATCTATGGGTCTATTAGTACATATTGTCTCACTATGATAGCTTAACCGAAATATTCATAGGAAAGTTACTAACCCTGACTGCTATCATACTATATACCACTAACCTTATATAAATATAGAGTAGTACAGGATGTACTAGACATACCCTACATGTGGCATGATAAAATGCACCCAAAATACATAATTATATATAGATGAACTATCTTATAGATACAAATTATAATGCAATTACCTATATGGATTGCTAGTACAGATTGATAGTGTTAACTTAGTCTCGTGGTCTTGACTGCAACTTATATCATAACCCAAACCCAGGTAAGATGGCATCCTCCCGTATGCCCATAATACATCAATTCTTTACAAAGTTAAGTAATTTAACTCTTTAATCCAGCTTATCATATTCCCTTTCCAATACAAGATTTCTCCTACTTAGAGTTATACAACATCAGTACCACTAAAATATAAAGGTAAAGGGATTCAAATACAAAGCTTCTTAACTGTCCTAGAGCTAATGGGTCATCCTTGGAGCCTTCCTCAGTATCAGTAATTGTCTGATACATCTGAAACCTAGGTAACCTTTTTAACTTTCAACACATCTTTCCTAATACAATCCTTACTGTAATCTATTTTGCACTGATGCACTACTGCTATTAACTCAGTCATTTCATACTCTAGGACTAAAGGTCCTGATGAGAGCTTTATCAGGTATCACTCTCACAGCTAGGTGACAGTGTACTATTCCTAAATGGATGGAACACAAGAGAAGACTGTTCTTGCTTGCAGAACCTTCTCAGGTTCGAAACTGCCTCATCCAACTGAATTCAAATCAAGGATTCCTGATATCACAGGATACCAAAAGGTGATTTAGCAACAGGTAACTGCTAATTAATCCTAAACTGAAAAGAAATCCTTTTCTATTGTTCACCACAAGATCGATATTAACTTAAACTTGTTCATTAATTACTCAACCAAAGGAACCTGGAAATACCCTACAAAATAACCCTATGTGAAGAATAATCATCTGATACCTGCACAGTATCAGAGTTCGAATAAAAAATTATCCTTCAAGTTCTCAGACATCACTTTTAGTCATAATGATATCTACTTCGATCAGGGTTGAAGTTTATTAATGCAGAAATCTACACCTAGGTAACAGGTTGATCACCAACTTAACCAAAATAACCAACCATAGATTTCTCAAATCATCTGATACCAACTCAAGATAACCCTTAGGTTATGAATCCCGATGTTTAGCTACAGCCTAATTACTACAGCACCCCTTCCCTAAAGCAAATACCAAAATGTAAATAGAGTTGTAAGAATTTACCTGTTAATAAAATCAGATCTGAAATGGATTGCAACCTCTAGAAATCTACACAAATCTCAATCTCTGAATACTCTTAGCTCTCTGAACCAGTCATCCAACATCGCAGGAACCAAAATAAGTCAAATAAGAATGATGCAACGAGTCAATCTAATTCTTAAAATTAAAGATCCGGATACTCATCTATATCCGACTCAAGATCTCGATTGACAAGTGTCCATACTAGATGACTCAAAAAAGCAGAAGAACTTCTACACAGATGATAACGAACCACCAAAGCAGATCTCACTAAAATCAGTCCAATAATTCATTAAGAATGTATCAACAATACATTCGAAAAATAGATCGAGGTCCTGATACTTACAATCTCGAGTATCCTTGGATCAAGATGGTGAACTATAAGAACAACAGCTCTCCAGGAATCATCATGGATCCAAGAAATAAATTATAATTCGTTCAGAACAGATCGATCATTGTTCTGTAAACCCAAATTTGATCTATGCAAGAGAAAACTGGTCGAACAAGGATCAATATTCGAATCCAAAGGAGAAAAGGATCGATTTAGGCTTACAAGAGTTTACTGATTGAAGAGGTCCCGAGTTCGCTGCTGATGATGCCAGAAATATCTTACTATTGGTAGACGCCTTGGAGATCCCCTGCTCCGTCGCCAACCGCCATGGCCGATCGAAGCTTGAAGTAGATGGGGTCGAGAAGAAGACGAAGACGTCGAAGAATGATGAGCTACTCGTGGTCATCGTCGTTACATGGAGCAGAGTTGCTTCGCTTCGCCGGGGTGCTCCTCTATTGCTGATCAGGAAGAAATTGCAGCCTCGCCATGATCGGTTCTCGCTGAGATCTAGGTTTGAGAGGGAAATTTCAATTTAGAAATTTGAAGAAGGAGAAGTTGCTAACAGAATTTTGATGGAAGGAGTGGAGCTCAACCTGGTTATATAGGTTGTTAGATAATTTTGAAAAAGAAAAAAAAGACTGGAGGGAAAATAATTGGGAAAATGTTCACAGCAAGTAATTGGTTCATTCTCCTTGCTGAGAATCAACCACAGAGTATTTAAGAAAATTCGAATGGGCTGGGCTGTGAGGCCCAGACCAATCTAAATAAAGAAAATAAGATTTTCAATACTAAAGATTTTTGTAAAAATATATACAACCCATGATAATTAAATATGAATGTTTATAAAATTATATTCTAAAAAAATTTTGGGAAGTAGGTTTACAAATATCCCCCCTAAAAAAATTTCATCCTCGAAATTCGAAGGCAACAAAAATAATCCTCAAAAGAAAACACAAAGAAAGTTTAGACACAAATCTTTTTATTGAATTCCAAAAAGTATATCCTGAGCATCAAGTTACAATCATGCAAACAAACTAGGGTAGCGCTCTCGCATCTCGTCCTCGCGCTCCCATGTGGACTCCCCTGGAGAGTGATGTTTCTACATGACTCGGACAAGTGGAATAGTCTGATTTCGCAGTTGCTTCTCCCTCCGATCAAGGATCTCCACCGGCTGCTCCTCGTAAGTCAAACTCGGACCCACCCCTAGCTCTGAGTAGTCCACCACATGGCTCGGATCTGGAATGTAGCGTCGAAGCTGGGACAAGTGAAAGACGTCATGTACTTCCTCTAAGCTAACAGGAAGCACTAATCCATATGCCACATCGCCAATCCGTACCGTCACATCGAAGGGTCCGATATATCTGGGGTTAAGCTTCCCGTCTCTGCCAAAACGAATGATGCTTTTGGTCGGTGAGATCTTCAGGAATACTCTATCTCCAACTGCAGACTCCAGGGTTGTCTGCTACTGTTCGTCCAGTGCTTCTGCCGATCCTGTGCAACTCTGAGACGCTCTCTGATCAGTCTGACTTTCTCGGCTGAATCTACCACCATTTGGCCCAATCAAAGTCCTCTCGTCAACGTCATCCCAAGATAAAGGTATATGGTCATAGAGGGGTAATCATAAAGGTACGATCAGAATTGAAAGTTAGCACAAGTGGACTAGAATAAGATAGGAAAATCACGGTTAAATAGACATGATTAAGATCAAAGTTTAGATAAAACATGATCGAAATATAAGCATAATTTTTAAATTCTAGTAAAACAAAATCAAGATCTAACAATGTGTAAATCAACGATCCAACAATAAAACGTAAGAAGAAAAATTGCAAGGGTTGAGAAAAAATATGGAACTAATCAGGAGATATCAGTATCAAGTCAAAGTGAGTACATGGATTTGTCATTCAAGGAAAATCAATAATCGTATGAAAGAGGGATATAGTCTCCATGGTACCCGAGAACATATAGGTTGAAGTCACTTTACTTAGAATCCATGCCTTACCAGTGTAAAGCTGGCTGTAGTGAACCTTCGGTTCCGTGACTCAAATAACGATATGTTACTGAACACCATGTCAACTTTATCAATTTCCAAACGAGTATTAACGAAACAACTCAAGAGATCAAATATAAAGATTTTTAGGACAAAGTCTCGATAATACCCAAAAATCTACGAATATCTGGAATCACTTCAACTTAGAGTTCATGCCCCGCCAGTGCACTACTGGCTGCAGTGAACTTCCAGTCTCCGCAATCCAGATAACGGTTGCAGCGCACAACTGCCACACCCTAGTAGGTCATTTACTAGTCTCTCCACTTTATCCATAATGTTTTTAAGGAATCCAAAATGAGTCTCAATAATCCAAGTCACGATAATGGTAAGGTTACCTGACTGTTAGAATACAAGAGTTTATTAGGTACTAAGGAACAACAAGGGATCCAATCAAATAGTAGTGAGTACAAAAGGGAAAACAAGAAGATTTTAGATCTCGAACATGGAACGAAGTTTCAAATAATAACCAGAATCTCAATGGCAAGCAACCCCATATAGGGAACAAAATCCTGAATAGATAACAAAGCCCAGATGGTGAACAGAAAGCAAGGTATAGAATAGAAACAAAATCTCGAAGTAAGAAACAATTCTCGTATCAGAAACAAAGTTTAACAAAGTCCCAAAAAACAACAAAATTTCGAATAGATCTCAAAGGGAAACAGAATCTCCAATAGGACACAAGTTTCAAATCAAATATCAATACAGTCGTGAATAAGAACAATCTCAAATAGGAAATCTCGACGAGGAACAAGGTTTCGAACAGGGGACAAGGTCTCAACAAGTCGTGAGCAGAAGCTGAATCTTCAAAGTCTGGAATAGATTCGGAATTGCGAATAGATAACAAAACCTCAAACGAAACCAAGGTCCCAAAATAGGATACAGGATCTCAAAATCTCGAATGGAATCAAGTCATGAATCGAAAAAAATCAACGGGTGAATAGGAAACAAGTATCCATGAAACAAGCGAAATCTCAAATAGGAGACAAGGTCGAAACAAAGTCGTGCGCATAAAAATTCCTCGAATAGGAAACAAAATCTTCAAAACCTTCAAAGGAATCCTCAATAATGTCCTAAATAGGACGAAGCTCAGGCAAGGTTTCTAATGAGGAACAGGGTTTCGAAATGAAATCTCGAGTAGAAATTAAAATCTCAAATAACATGAAGTTTGATGAGGGAACAAAATTTGCAAATAGGAGCCATCACTAGGAAATAAGGTCAGGAATGATGAATATGCAAACGGTATCGAATAATAGATTTCAAACAATTATCGAATTGTGGATCTGAAACAAGTTTACCGAAATAGGAAATAATATCTCGAAATAAGTTTCGACATCAACCAAGGTTTCAAACAAGAAGTTTCAAGAAATGATCTAGATGCTTTAAGGAATTTAAGGGAAGGCTGGATTGTGAATCAAGATACATGGTTTTCCCAACCATACAAAAGAAGCCTTCTGTCTTCAGTCTATCTTCAGTTTTCCTCCGGGACTGGAATCTCTTCAACCTTCTTCAACTGTCCTGACGTAGACTGGTCTCTGCGGTAATGCTCCATGTGATTACTGAATCTGGAGAGGTGGGTCCCTTTGCTATAGTTTTGATGCTCTTCGTGCTTTTCCTTGGGCAGTGTGATCAACGGTCTCCAGGCAATCCTTGACTTGATGGGCAGGCGATCCGTAGTACAAGCATAGCCTCCGTCTTTTGCGACACTTGTTGTAGTGGTGTCCTAGGCGGCGACAGAAATTGCAATTGGTTGCTGGCGTGCTGACTGCTGAGATCCTGATGCTCCTACGCTATTGTGATCCGTGACTTGCTGGAAATCCTTTATGGCAGAAGATCCACAGTACAAGCAGAGTCCCTCTACGGCACTTCTCGAAGAGATGTCCTGGATGGCAGCAAAAGGCATAACTGGCCATCATATGAATCTGATGACGCAGCTGAAGAGACGCTATCTGAGAGTGGCGACGCTTTGCGGGTCCCGGGTAATTGTTGTCTTCGTCATAAGTCTTCATGTCTCTCCTGGCTTCAGCTTTCCGTCTCGTTCTATTGTCTGTGCTATATTCTGGATCAGAAGAGTCGAATCCTCAGAGACTTGGATGATCTTCAGTGGCGGCTCCAGGTTCTCGATCTGCTACTCGGTGTAAGATATGCGCTCGGTATCAAAGAAATCTAAGGATCCGAGAGTTTGAAAATCAGAAGTCCTTCCTGGCTCAGAGGGTGTATCTACAAGTCTGGCTTGGAAAAGAATGGTTGCTCCCTCTGGGTGTCCAGGAACTCTTTAAACATCTCCATCAACTGCGTACTACCCATGGGGATAGTAGAGGCGATAGAAGGTAGTGGAAGCTCAAAACCTTCAAGTGTAGGTAGATCAACCGTTCCGGTATTGCGTGTTTGAACTATCTGAAAAATAGAAAACTGTTAAAATGTCCTAAACCTAAAACAACAAGTGTCTATAGAATATCAATATACCCGATGTACTCGATTTCCTATGTTGTGATCAAGTTTCCCTAGTTTAACAAGTCCCCCAATAGTACTCTAATACCTAGGTACTATTAGGACTAACCTGCGTGTGCCACCACTAAAAACATGTCACGACCCGCTCCCGAATAATCAGACACGAGTCGGACACGTCCAACCTTCATCGTTAGACACGATGAAGTAAGTTGTACCAATCTCTAGGAAAAACTACAAGTCCAGATAAGAATGAATATAAACCACATCATCTATAATATCGAATCCAAAAATCAAAGTACATGTCTAAGAGTTATTACGATTCCAGCAAATAAAATGTAAACTGATGTCTCTAATACAAAGTCCAAATAAAACTAAAAGGGTAGGTACTAGGCCTCCTAAGCCTCTAAGTCCAGAGCAACATCGGTCAGCTCATAGGTGCCACCAGGCTCCTGTCCGTAATAAGTGTCACAGATAGCCTTCAACTCACCTGCAACATATCCTAGTCAGGAGCGAAGCTAAGTATATCCAAGGAAATGAACATGAACATCATGATATGGAAATGAATACAGGAAAATATGAAGTACGAGAAATGAGAACATGAAATAAAACCTGAACATGAATACTGAGAAGTAAATACAGGAAATACAGGGAACAAGAAATGAAGCCTGAACATGAAATATACAATGAACCTGACATGTGCAATATATCGAAATACATCCTGAGTGTGTGATCGACTTGGGTAGATTCAGGGAAAATGAAATGGTATGGCTTCGTCCCGCATGCACGATGCGGGGCCTAAGCTATTCACATGAATTGAAACTCGGGTTTGATCACACATCTGTAGTATTTTTTTCTCCCAGACACAAGTAAACTCAAGGAACAAGATACCAGACAAGCTCGTGAAGTATCGTGTCAACGAGAAGATACAAGCATAAATACAAGACATGAAGTAATGGACAATTCCAAGGAGTATACTTGCCTTGCTCCGGGTGATCAAGTGTGGAATGTAAAACTGGATGTCCACCTGTTTAATTAATACAATTGGTTAATTAAAATTCTTTGGTCAAAGAACATATTAATGCTAATTCCTAATATAACTAACTATAATTAAAAGAACACTAAAATCTATGGGTCTATTAGTACATATTGTCTCACTATGATAGCTTAACCAAAATATTCATAGGAAAGTTACTAACCTTGACTGCTATCATACTATATACCACTAACCTTATATAAATATAGAGTATTACATGATGTACTAGACATACCCTAAATGTGGCATGATAAAATGCACCCAAAATACATAATTATATATAGATGAACTATCTTGTAGATACAAATTGTAATGCAATTACCTATATGGATTGCTAGTACAGATTGATAGTGTTAACTTAGTCTCATGGTCTTGACTGCAACTTATATCATAACCCAAACCCAGGTAAGATGGCATCCTCCCGTATGCCCATACATACATCAATTCTTTACAGAGTTAAGTAATTTAACTCTTTAATCCAGCTTATCATGGTCCCTTTCTAATACAAGATTTCTCCTACTTAGAGTTGTGCAACATCAGTACCACTGAAATATAAAGGTAAGGGATTCAAATACAAAGCTTCTTAACTGTCCTAGAGCTAATGAGTCATCCTTGGAGCCTTCCTCAGTATCAGTAATTGTCTGATATATCTGAAACCTAGGTAACGTTTTTAACTTTTAATACATCTTTTCTAATACAATCCTTACTGTAATCTATTCTGCACTGATGCACTACTGCTATTAACTCAGTCATTTCATACTCTAGGACTAAAGGTCCTGATGAGAGCTTTATCAGGTATCACTCTTACAGTCAGGTGACTGTGTACTATTCCTAAATGGATGGCACACAAGAGAAGACTGTTCTTGCCTGCAGAACCTTTTCATGTTCGAAACTGCCTCATCCAACTGAATTCAAATCAAGATATTACAAGATTCCTGATATCACATGATACTAAAATGTGATTTAGCAACAGGTAACTGCTAATTAATCCTAAACTGAAAAGAAATCCTTTTCTATTGATCACCACAAGATCAATATTAACTTAAACTTATTCACTAATTACTCAACCAAAGGAACCTTGAAATACCCTACAAAATAACCCTATGTGAAGAATAATCATCTGATACCTGCACAGTATTAGAGTTCGAATAAAAAATTATCCTTCAAGTTCTCAAACACCACTTTTAGTCATAATGAAATCTACTTCGATCAGGGTTGAAGTTTATTAATGCAGAAATCTACACCTAGGTAACAGGTTGATCACCAACTTAACCAAAATAACCAACCATAGATTTCTCAAATAATCTGATACCAACTCAAGATAACCCCTAGGTTATGAATCCTGATGTTTAGCTACAGCCTAATTACTACAGCACCCCTTCCCTCAAGCAAATACCAAAATGTAAATAGAGTTGTAAGAATTTACCTGTTAATAAAATCAGATCTGAAATGGATTACAACCTCTGGAAATGTACACAAATCTCAATCTCCGAATACTCCTAACTCTCTGAACCAGTTATCAAACATCGCAGGAACCAAAATAAGTCAAATAAGAATTATGCAACGAGTCAAGATAATTCTTAAAATTGAAGATCCGGATACTCACATGTATCCGATTCAAGATCTCGATCGACAAGTGTCCACACTAGATGACTCGAGAAAGCAGAAAAAACTTCTACACAGATGATAATGAACCACCAAAGTAGATCTCACTCAAATCAGTCCAATAATTCATCAAGAATGTATCAACAATACATTCGAAAATAGATCGAGCTCCTGATACTTACAATCTCGAGTATCCTTGGATCAAGAGGGTGAATTAGAAGAACAACAGCTCTCCACGAATCATCATGGATCCTGGAAATAAATCATAATTCATACAGAATAGATCGATCATTGATCTGTAAACCCAAATTTGATTTATACAAGAGAAAACTGGTCGAACAAGGATCAATATTCGAATCCAAAGGAGATGAGAGGGATCGATTTAGGCTTACATGAGTTTATTGATTAAAAAGGTCCCGAGTTCGCTGCTGATGATGCCAGAAATATCTTGCTATTGGTAGATGCCTTGGAGATCCCCTGTGCCGTCGCCAACCGCCATGGCCGATCGAAGCTTGAAGGAGATGGGGTCGAGAAGAAGACGAAGATCGAAGAATGATGAGCTACTCGCGGTCATCGTCGTTACATAGAGCAGAGTTGCTTCGCTTCGCCGGGGTGCTCCTCTATTGCTGATCAGGAAGAAATTGCTGCCTCACCATGATGGTTCTCGCCGAGATCTAGGTTTGAGAGGGAAATTTCAATTTAGAAATTTGAAGAAGGAGAAGTTGCTAACATAATTTTGATGGAAGGAGTGGAGCTCAACCTGGTTATATAGGTTATTAGATAATTTTGAAAAGAAAAAAAAGACTGGAGAGAAAAGAATTGGGAAAATGTTCAACAAGTAATTGGTTCATTCTCCTTGCTGAGAATCAACCACAGAGTATTTAAGAAAATTCGAATGGGCTGGGCTGTGAGGCCCAGTCCAATCTAAATAAAGAAAACAATATTTTCAATACTAAAGATTTTTGTAAAAATATATACAATCCATGATAATTAAATATGAATGTTTATAAAATTATAATCTAAAAAAATTCGGGAAGTAGGTTTACAGTCTTACCTTGTATTATGGATAGCCATCGATATGATGTGTCGTATTAGCCCAACTATTCACATGTCAAAAGGTATTTCACACACAGTGTATGTTAGTCTTACTTGTTCATGTTTATTGTCTAGTTGTCTTGTTTATACATGTTCTTACCAGTAGTCTTCTTGTACATGTTTACTATTTTAGTTCATATATATGTTTACCTCATTGTTATGATCTCTATTTATCTAGATTTATTTTGTGTTGGGTTATATTATTGCAATAGGTTTGTACTTTGCTTCTTTCCTGACTAGATACGTTGCAGGTGACGATGATTTCTTTCTTAGCTTTTATGACCTATGGGACGTGATAATAGAAATAGACAACATGGATGCTACACAAGGATCAGTAATAACGTAAGACCATTGATGAATAGATTACTTTCAGTTTTAATGTATTCAGACTTGTGACATTGGAATTTGATTTTATAATTTAATTTATGTTTCCATGATCCTATCTTCCTATAGTTATGGTGTGATTGGATAAATATAAACCGGTATTTGTTGAGGATTTATATAGACAACATACTAGTAGGAGCCTAAAAATCAATGGGCGCCCCTCTCAACAAAGCTCCAGCTTCAAGTGGCACCAGATCACTAGGTTGTGCCTAAGCCATCTCAGGTTGGGCCTAAGCCAGGGTGTGCGAGCTCTACGTGGCAAGCATCCTCGAGAAGCTGTAACGGCTGCCATCATTACTGACAGCTATGACAGCTCGTCAGTCGAAGAAAATCTATTTGAATTCCGCACAACGCGGTGCTCGAGAAGATTTTGTCAGCATGCAATTAATGCTGACAGCTAGCTTGCACAAGTTATCAAGAAGCGCAAGAATCAATTGTCATAACAAAAGACCCAGTAAAGGCGCCAAACGTCAAGTTGCGCTCGTGCTACTAGAGTGTTTGTACCTCCTGATCAACTTTTGTTCAGAAGCAGGATGATGTGGCACACATGCCACTAATCTCGAAGAACGTGTCACTACACTGTCTATGACCACGCATATCTTACACAAAGGATGCCATGCGTCTCCCGCAGTTCAAGTAACCGTTCGTGCAACTGGATAGAAGGCGTGCAACCTAAAGTGCGCGCAACTCTGAAAACAGTTATTTCAGAACTCTACAAATATAATTTCAAATCAGTTCTAAAGCATCACTAATAATCATAATCTACTGAAAAGTGCTGTTGCATTCTCCAAAGGCTTGTGTCTTCGATACACATCGTCCAAGGGATAAAGTGATCGTTTCTGATCAGATTCCTATAATTGTACTTTTCCAGAAATCAATTGTACTCTTGTACTTTTTCCTAGTTTGTAATCAAACTTTTATTTTTGCAAACAAAATGGCGACTCTGCTGGGACGACTTTCTCCACTAATAAGAAAATGAAAACTCAATGTGATACCGCGTCGATCGACAAGTCGCAGAAGACTTCGGTCGTTCAAGTCGACCAAACTGCATACGAAGAAATGATCAGTGCTGGGGGTACTAGGCGCACCTCAGTTTCTGTCAAGAGCAAGGCACACTGTTTGGACTCCCAAGTCCTCTATACTGCCAACCACTGATTCTGTGCAACCTGCGTCTGTTGTCTCTCTGCCGACCTCTGCTTTTACGCAACCTATATCTATTGTCTCTCTGCCAGCCACTGTCTCTGCAACCTGTGCCTACTTCCTCTTTGGCTCTGAACAAAGGGAAATGCCTTTTGGCTACTTTCTCCTCTTCTCCAATTCTGAATTGGAAGAAAAACCTATCTAGCGGGAATGCTAAACAAAACAAAAAAAGCGCCCTTTGGCCTTTCTTCAAACTGTGCAACCTATGCCTGTGGCATTTTAGCCACAAAACAAAGGGAAACGCTCTTTAACTACTCCCTCTCTTTCCCCAAACATGAACTTGGCAAAGAATACATCTATTCCTGCCTTTTCATAGAACAAAGAAAGTGCCCTTTGGCCTTTCATTTTTTTCCTGATTCTTGACTCGACAAAAAAAAACTCTGGTTGTGCCCTTGCGCCAATCAGTGCAAAAGCTCTTTTGAGCAGAAACCTTACTCTTCTAGATAGAAATAATCAAATCTCTGCTAAGAATGTGAGTTCTGTCCAAACTGAACTTTCTGTCACACAGTTGCGCCAGGCCAAGCACACAAAAATATGTTGTGCAGCACAAAAATGGATTCTGCCTACTCTCAAGAATGCAATTCAGGATCTTCCAGACCTACGCATATCAAGATCCAAGCAAGGCAAACTGTTAGTATCTCAGACAGATATACAAGTGCCACACCTTTCTGACTTGCGCACCTATCTCAACAGCCGCCAGCCAGTATCAACTTCAGCAAGACATAAGCAGCATGCGCCAGTGGCTAACTTACCAAAGGCAGACTTCTAAAGACAAGAACCCTCTTACATATGCTAATCAACTTAGCACTTCCTTGTATACTCAGGGAACATAACATCTCAAGAATCGAAATCATGTTCTTAACATCGTTAAAGAATATGTTCCTCCGACTTCTTCTCATCCTGTTCTTGTAACCAATCTCCGTGAACTTCTTGAACAGAAGTGGAAGATCACAAATTCGTCTCAACCATCTGTAATACAGCCATAAGAACACCATTGTAATCATCACCATGAGGTGGTTATCAAATGTTATTGTCAATCAGCTAAATGGTCTGTCTTCGACTGTCTGATTTACTCTCAGGTTCCTCAACCAATGATAGTAGATGAAGACAAATTATTGTGCGCCTCTGTCAACATGAAGTCTCGAAGCACTGGGGTAGAAAGCGTCCGAGACGTATTGCATCCCGCAATCCTAGCCAGCAGTACTTAGATCGATTCTTGAGTGACGAAGGAGTGTACCAACACATCCGATCAAGAAGCTGAGACACAATCGGTCAAAAGAATCTTCCTTTCGACCAAAAAAATCGGTCAAAGAAATCTTCCTGATTCTAACCAAGATGCCTTCAATCAAAGGGATCTCCCCATCACTTATCCTAGGGGTAGTTCCTTGTATGACTTTGATGCCGATATAAAAAGTTCTGAATGGACTATCTTTTCTACTAGCTCGTCTTCGATAGCTAGAGAAGTGACTGCTTATGTCATCACAAAAGATCAAGATGCTTCCAGTTCTAACAGTCAAGAGCAGAAAATTACTGCTTTGGAGGCTAGTTTGAAGAGCATGGTTGAGACGATGACATGCATGCATGTTGTGATTATAACAACATACAGTTCCATCGGTTGTGAATCTGATTCTGACCTAAGAACCTGTAACGACATCAGCTCCCTTGAACATTGGTCTCGGGGTACAATCTCCTCACACCGCTTCCATACCAGTGCAGGCTATTCCAAGTCAATCTGGTGCTGGGGTGGTCCTTATCATGCAGTACCTCCTTCCAACATATCAAATCAGACTACTGCTACACAATCATCGGCAGATACTAATGATACTGTAAAACTTTTATGTGCTCAATTTGAAGCCTTCAAGCAGAAAGACGGCTTAAAGAAGCTTGGGATCAAGTAGCCTTATCCTGTAGAGTGGAAGGAAATTCAATTTCCTCCAAATACAAACCCCTACTATTATGCTGCTTGATGGCAGCACAACTCCAAGTCAGTACCTCAATCACTTTGAGGTAATGACTGATCAACTACAGCCAAATATGCTCTACTCACTAGGGTGTTCGTCAGAGGTTTAACAGGTGCAGCTTACAACTGGTACCGTAGTTTGCCAGATGGTTATATAACCTCTTTATCCGTATTCAAACAAATATTCCTGGAACAATTTTATGAGGAAACAACACGACATGACTATATCTGCCCTCATTAAAATTAAACAGCGATATAGTGAAACAACCGAATGGTTCATTGAATGATTCCGCCGTGAGGCACTTAAAATGTCTCTCGGAACTCCAGATGCTTTGACTATAGACACTTGAAAATCAAACATGTTGCCTATAATCAACATGTGTGTCACGACCCTCACCCGGAGTAAGGGTATGAGTGCGTGACAGCGTCCCAGCCTACGCCGCAGAAACGGCATAGAACGCTGTATAGGTCTACTATCTAACAACAGTTATAATATCAAAACCTGTCGAGAATGGTCAACTTCGAATGGAGGACAAGCAATGACAATATAATAACTCAATCACAAACTCTAAAAAGATAGATGATACCGAAAGATAAAGACAACAAGATATAAATATCATTCAGAAGATCCAACACAGAAATAATACAAGTCTAGAGTCAACAATCTCTAATACAAATACTAAAATAATAACAAGCCAAAATATATTCTGGAGACAAAGTCCAATACCAAACTAAACCAGCTAAGCTACTCTAAAGCCCTATCGGCTGGAGCTAACCCTTGCTGAACTTGGGTCTCCAAGTCTAGGCCAACTACGTCATGAGGACCGTAGTAGGTAGGACACTCGTCCTCGTCATAATCTGTAAAATTTTGTCAAATATCCAGTCAGGATAGAACGAGCACAAATCTCAAATAACAGTTCTCGTTAGACGATATTAAAAATATAGCAGTAAATAGAAAAAATATATAAGGTAAAGTGGAAAGTACATGAAAGTACCATGTCAAGGTTAAAGCTGTAAATGATATAGAGCAATGGCAAGAAAATCGATCATATCATGTACAAGAGTCGAGAACCATACCATCTACGTGAGTGAATACTAGCTACGACATGTGGCCAGCTTGGGAACTTGCACAAGGTCTACTGGCCTGGTTAATCGTACGTGGATTGTATGATTAACACTCACAAGATCTACAATACTTGCACAAGGTCTACAATACTTGCACAAGAAGGGTAATAACCACACATCTACACTAACACTTTCGTCTCCGACTAGTATAGTGGATCCAACCATGACATGTTATGACACGTGATTCTCTGAGAAGGTAGCTAGCCTTTGCAGGAATGTGTCTATACAATGCACAAGGAATAAAAAAGACTTGCACAAGATATACCAAATAATACAAGAAATAACATCTCATAACGATCCAGACAAATACCAATCCGTATGAATAATGTGTCAAGAGAACAATAATATCTATACTAAATACAAGAAACATAGACGATATCATAAAACAAAATATTATCAGAGAATGTACTCGCTTGAGATCTGGTGGAATATGTCAATTAAGTCCAATACAGTGCGTCGAGGACCTAAAGATGGAATACTGTATCAATAAAAATTTTAGAAAAAAACAAGTCAAACTAAGTCAATCTAAGTCAAAATAAGTCAAACTAAGTCAATCTAAGACAATCTAAATCAAACTAAGTCAATCTAAGTCAAGGGTTGACTTACAGTTGACTTTTGGTCAACCGGTCAACTATGGTCAATCCTGGTAAACTATGGTCCACTCTAGGTCAAACTAGATCAATGGTTGACTCACAGTTGACTTTTGGTCAACTGGTCAACTCTGGTCAAGATCTGGTCAATTTTAGGCTAAAGTTGACTTTTGGTTGACTTTTAGTCAAAATAGTCAACCATGGTCAAACGGGGTCAACCCTAAGTCATGTACCCTATTCCTAACCATTACCAACCAAGCTATCCTAATTCTAACCATATCTTAATCATGTTATCTCATCTTAAATATGGTATTACCTTAACTCTTACCCCATTACCTTACCAAGGTAAACCCATTATCTTAGCCTCTAACCAATACCTTAACCTACTTTACCCTCACTCTACGTAACCCCTAATATCCTACCAAGGTATTCTAACCCTATCTTAGTATCTCGATACCGTACCATGGTATCTTAATATCTTACTTGCTAATAAAGTAAATATTCAATTACCTTAAGATAAATGGTAACTTTGAGATACCATATTGGTGTCCTTAAAGTACCACTCTACTAAACTCTAACTAGCACTCTAACCAAGATACCACTTGGTATCCTATTCTAGACACTAACACACACTCTAACTTATCTAGGATACTAACATATATCTATTACCTACTATCTAACTCATATCATAACTTATCTCATATCATACCATCTAACTTTTCTAACTTATTACCTATCTACTATCCAACTACAACTCTATATCAACAATCTAAACCACATCCTTAACTCATTAACTCACTAACACTAGGATACCATATCAACCTTGGTCATAAGATAAACTAATCATTTACCTTGAAGGTAAAGGCAATTCATATTTATCTTAAGATACTAACTTGGTATCATGAGATACTAAGATACCCTTCAAATATCTAATTAACTAACTATCTAATGTACTAACATAACATCTTAACTAATATCTAGCATATAACCTATAGAGACTAACTTGCTAATATACCAATATCTACAACTAATATAACCTACTACATATCAATATCTAACATACTAGATATCTAACATAAAACTATCTAACAACATATCAAATATCTAACAAAATACTAACCTCTACTATCTAACTAACACTCATACTAACAAATATATATATATATATATATATATTATAATATATATATATATATATATATATATATAATATATATATATATATATACTCGAACCTATGATACCTACATTCACTTAATATCCATACTACATAGGCTCATAGGTTACACAAAATGTCTATATCGTATAGTCACTTCAACTTAAAACCAATAATGTACCAATTGGGCCTTCACTAAATTCTAGGATTAAAATATGTTGTAGCCCTTCGTATTAGCTTTCTGAAACTTTAAACGGATCACATTTTCGTGTTGGAAGCTCCCGAAATCGTGAAAACACCGAAACGCGTTCGTCTTTCGTACAGCTGACACTCAAACAATTCTACAGAAAGTTCTAGAATGCATTTGACCTATTAATATATATATTTGAAAAGCTAACTTCAATACGGTTCTTTTAAAAAATGGAATATTAATAGGAGTTCTAAGCTAAAAGTTATGACACTACAACAAAAAGACCTATTAATGACGCTTGATAAGTGGATTTCCTGACGGCTGATAAAGAAGCGTCATCAAAGTTCAGCATGACTCCATTCTATGACGGCGTCCAATATAAACGTTATTGATAGTCTTTCAGTGATACGAGCGTTATGAAAAAAAGTACCAAAATTTAAGTCAAAACCTTAACTCTCCCGCTCGTCTCCCGTACTTAAGAAAAAGCCTAAACCCTCATCCTCTCTCTTCTCCCCAACTCGCCGTTTCCGTTCTCCTTCTCCCCACCCCCACTTTCCTCAGCCCCTCCCTTGGTTATGGACTCCACCGCAGAGCGAAGGTTGTCACAGGCGTAGCCTTCACCATCGATGTGCAAACTCCTCCACCGTCGGCAACATGGTTTGTCCTAAATTATGTCTCGATTATTGCTTATTTTATGTCCTAAATTCTGTCTCGACATGATTCTAGTAAAATCTCTAATTTTTGACCTAATTTCTATCCGTAGGTTAGGGCTTATTTTCTATTTCCTAGTTTTCAAAAGATGGCTGAAATCTTTGAATGCATGTTTGGAAATCTATGAATGCATTTTCTTTTTTTACTAATTTATGAGGCATTTTCTTTGTCCGCACAGCTTTGGGTCTTGGTTCATCTTCTTGTTTCTTTCTTTGTTGGTTCTTGCAGTATGGATAAGGGCAATCTTGGGGTTCCGTTGCTGCCCGGGAAGGGTGTTAATTCCATTACTTTCGGATGAATACTTACAAGTGAACTTCATAGAGACTCGTTCGGGAATCAAGGTTGGTTAGAATGTTTCGTTGTGATTAGATCTTGTATTAGGCTTCTAATCAGTTACCTGTGTATCTACTTTCTGTGAGTTAGATTTGTTTTGATTATTGTGACATGTTCTTTTCAATTGCCCTATTTTCTAGAAATTATGGACAAGAAAAGAGAAAATGTCCCTGTAACGTCGTGTATGACACATGTTAACACGACATTTTACACTCAAAATTACTCCAGGTCACGCAGAAATCGGTACCGTGTCTGTGTTATGTGCCATGTGATATTGTCTCAAAATCAAGTCCTTGCAATACAACTTATTTTTACAGTGTGCACATTGCACATGCATTGAGGGTGGGATGGATCTTAGACATCAATTTGTAATTGTTTGACTGTACACCTTTAGATTAAATGATATCGGTCATGTTGGATGTGAGCGTTGACCAACTCTTTTTTTAGGTTTATTTGACCCTCTCTTGTAGTTATGTAGTGATTCATATAGACTTTTTCAATATGTATTCTTACATATTTTGACATCTTGTTACCTTTATACCTATATGCACATATAGGGAATTGTAAACCATTTTCTGTTTTGTAATAACCAAATGAACTATTCCTAAGTCTTGTTCTTCTTTTTTAACTCTAGCAATTAAAATTATATTCTGGAATCAATCTTCTCCACTTTCATGAGTCTGAGTTTATTGGCCATCTACTTCACATTGGTCATTCTAGAATCAATCTTCTTCGCATTCAGCTTGAAATAAAACTTTCAAGTTACAATCACTTACTCGGTGTTTTGCTTTATTATACAGAGGAATAGATCTTGGATGACAAAGCACCTATTATCGGAAGAATATAGAGCCGGAGTTGATGAATTTATGGAGCATGTTAAAGCTAGTGGGGATGATCTCGACTTTATTGATGTCCATGTAATGAGTGCGAGAAAATCTATAGTCTGAGTTTAGAAGATGTAAAATTTATTTGACGACAGTTGGTATCGATCCAAGGTATACTATATAGATATGGCGTGGGAAAGTTGATCCTAATAAAGTGTGGAGAATACATGTGCGTTTGTTTATAAGGACTATGATATGGATACTTTAAATGATGTGGCAGATACACTAGAGATGTTCCATGCGTTAAAAAGGAACGACATTGTAGGAGATGATGAAGAGAACTTTAATTCATTGCTTGATGATGCTAAGAAACCATTGTATAATGGTTGTAAAAAGTATACGAAGCTATCTGCGACAGTGAACTCTTTAGTATCAAGGCCAAGAGTGGTTGGAGTGATAAATACTTTTCAGATGTGTTGACATTGTTCGCCGACATGCTTCCGGGAGAAAATGAGTTGCTGTAACTACTAGGGAGGCTAAGCGTTGCTTCTCAATATTTGTAACGGGATATAAGAGAATACATGCATGTCCGAATGATTGCATACTCTACAGAAAAGATTATAAAAATGCAACCTCATAATATTGTTTAGGGAACCAAATGTAAGCTAGCAGTGGGCACAAAAGATAATATTGTTGTCGAGGGAATTGTCTTTGAAGGGTGTGGACCAAATGAAAAAATTCATAATGTTGAATTAGGAGAACATAATGTTAGGGTTTCAATTATGAAAGCCCTTCAACCTACTGTGAGCCTTCCCGTGCCTCTTTATGGATAAATGGAAGTTGTTAAAGATGCAATTGGGTCTCTAGTAGCTTGGCCCAAAGAGTTTATTGTTGGTGGTCTTGAGGTAATATTATTTAATGCTAGTGTCAATATCTTTTATGAAATTGTCTAAAAAAATTCAATATGCAACAGGAAAGTACTAAACCAATTGAAGCTGACAATGTTCAACCTTTGAAGGTTGCTGGCTGTGGTAGGGAGGTAATTGACACTTTCGGAGAGATGGTAGCAACCATTAAGGATACCGACCCTCATCTTAAAATACCATTAGAGAAAGGAATTTCGAAAGCTATAATTTATCTTGTTATCTTTCTAAAACCATTTTGCTAGAGGTATATAGGGTGGGTTGGCTAGATGTGAATCCTGTTCTTGCCTACAGAGGTAAGAAATATGAAATTTATATTCTGAAATTTTGATTTTGAGATTGACACCATATTTAACTATTCTTTTGGCTTTAGGTTTTTGCTTGATAAATTTCAAACTCTCCGGAGCTTTTGATAATGTTCAACCCTGCTGCTATGATTGGGGCATCCGGGCATGTAATAAGCAATCTGATTAGAGAAAGGCTCCAAGAGGCTAAGAAGACCCAAATTTGCTTCATTCTATTCATTTACAAGAAGTAAGAAGTTTGAATCAAGTAGCAATATTTTTCTTTCCTATTCAATAACCAATGTGCTTTATTCCATTCAAGTTCCCTTTAATGTAGGAAGCATTGGATTTTAATTGTTGTTGACCTATCTACCTTTAATGTTTACTGGTTAGACTCGATGTGTTTTACCCCGAGAGGAGATATTAAGTTGTTTTTCAATACGTGAGTGAAATTATTATTATTGTTAATATTTTAATAATGTGTATATTCTGATGTTAGTATATACAATTATTTTCTACTAGTGGCCTCAACACAGCATATATTGGTGGTAAAAGAGCAAATAGAAGTCCTACTTGGAAATTACCCAAGGTAATCAAACTAATATATGATATTATAATCATGGACATTATCTTCTCTTACAAATAATATCTTCATGTAGGTCCCGAAATAAGCTGGAGGTTATGAATACGGATATTTTGTTATGAAATATATGGGATCTCATAGAAGACCCCTCTCCTACTATTGAGTCAAAGGTAAGTTGTTCATTAATTTAATTCTTAATTACTTTTCTGAAATTATACAAAGTAATGTAACTATTTTTTGACTTTTTAGCTAAAAAAATTGGCTATAAAATCGACATACACGGAGGAAGAAATAGATGACGTCCGATGCGAATTCATCAAATTCGTTGCCAATCATATGAATACATGAGGGTCAAGTAATTTATTTGGTTTTGCTGTCTTTTTACCAAAGAACCCACTGTGGCCTATCTGTAATCCATGTGTGTATATCCATCTAATTTCCAAGCTCTCGGGAGTTCTGTTTTGCATGTGCTTGTTGCTCGTTCTTGCTGTTTGGCATTTAGTTAGTATGGACAAGAACTGTATACATTCCAGTCACCAACCACAATATGAAGCCCTAATCACAACTCATTACCTACACATCTTAATTTTAGTATTCATGCTCCTGCTAGAGCACAACCCCCCTACTATATAGCATGACCATCATAATAAGTAGATTCAATGTTGCTTGTATATTAAAATGAGTACGACACATCATAATAAGTACACAATGACATGGACACAAGACCAATTTTGATGTGACCGATTGTATTTGTGATATTTGTCTCGTGTCCGAAACAACATTCGGTTTACATCTCAAAAATTGTCAGCAAACAAGCTTCTAAAATGATAACAAGGGGGAATTCACAGTCAATATGTTAAAACCTTAAAAATATTCTTAAAAAAGGTTATATTAATGTAACTCACCCCCCCCCCCAAAAAAACCTCCGTTACATTGATAAAAATGTTGTCCTTGCATCGTGTCGACATTCATGCTACATATACACGTCTACCCATTCAAACTATTTGAAAATGTCCATATCTCGTATGTATAGTGTCCTATCTGTATCCATCTCCAAAATTGTTAACATAGCAAGATGTTCTAGATAGACTGCTTCAAAGAATGTTATTTTCTAATATCTTAATCCTGTTCACACAGGCATAACCACTTACAACTGTGTTTTGGGCTCTTTGGAACCTAAACATGTAAGGGATTTGACATGAGTATCGAGGAAGTATCATGTGTCAGATACATTACAGTCTTACAATACAACATAGATGGTCCTTAGGAAGTTATACATGCAACTTAGACTGGAATATACTTTTATGTAGACTCAATTTGCAATCAATTAAAAAATTAAAATTGTATGGTGGGGCTGTACTAAATAGAAATTATCATTCTAATGTCTATTCCCAGACTATTGTTATATTAAGCCCACTAGATTGCTCAATTTTCTCAGGTGCACTAACAATGTCCTTCTTGCATGAGGCATCATTAATACTAAGGGAAATTGTAGTTGAAGTTAGTTTCGCATTGCTCAATTATATATATACACATATACATATATTACTGGAGCTTGTTTCATCTCAAATCTAGGACTTAATCTGTAACTATAAGGGTCCTAGGTTTGTCAATGCCTTGGATATATAATTCCTTTGCAGGAATAATATTTCACATGCTTGTTTCTATGTATCTCTGAGAAGTGAAATAATTTATGTCAAGAGATGGCTTTGTATTATGTCCTCATCAGTCATCATACTCTTCAAGCTCTGGTCTGTGTATATTCATAGAGCCCGAGCTGGCCATTAAAGACTCTAAAATTAGACAGACTCTAAAGTGAGGGTTTTGCTTTGTTTTATTTATCTTAAAGTATATTAAATCTTATTTTATCTTTTTCAGGGTTTTGCTATACGTACATGTGCTGTGGACAGTCTTCGCTACAAGTTTGCTTCTTTGCTACAGTATCTGTGAGATGTTTTGATATGGATAGTTTTGATGTAGCTAAAGTGTACTCTATATTGGATACTCTATATATTTTGAGAATATGTATATAATGAAATGGAGAAATGTAGAATGGTAGCTAAAGTACTCTATTTTGAGACAATGAAATGTAGCTAGCTAAAGTACTATATATCTGTGAGATGTTGATGCACCCTATTTTGAGATAATGAAATGGAGAATGGTACTTTATATTACATTTTAATATTTTGTTGTGAATATGGTTCAAAGTGGTTTTTCGAATTGAATTGAGCAGTGTTTGGAATGTAATATATAACATGCAGTATAGAGCGTTATAAATGTGATACAATGACTATATACAAATCATCTATTCATAACGCTTTCAATATTTTCTGAATTCTACAATATTCATAACGCTTTCAAAATGTCCTGAATTCTGAACTATATTTACTATTCATCACGGTTTTACATAAATATCCACAACGCTTTGAAAATAAACCGTAGCAGAAATTCAACCTATTAATGATGGTTTTTGGATATTTATAACGCTTTTAAAAATATTTATAACACCCTTTTTCATAACGCTTGGATTGATAAAAAAGCGTCATGGTTTGTAATTAATGACGCTTATTAGCTGTCATTAAAAGGTATTTCTGTTGTAGTGGACATTTCTAAGTTGCTTTGGCTACTAAAAACGTGGATGAATATTATGACGAATTTGGGTTGTTTGGACAAAAGAAACACATCTCACTCTCCACACCACTCAAGACACACATCAAACCACACTCTCCTCTCATCTAACACAAGCAAACCACTAACAACGTATCCACACACATCTAAATATAAAATATATATAAATACCTATTAATATATACAAAATAGTCCATTATATAAAGAGACACTAAAACGACAAGTTGAGGCTAAAAATGACATATAGACTAAACCACTTAGATCTAACCATGGGTATCCAAATGAAACTCATTCTAACCATCCTAACTAACATCAATCCATCCTCTAACACATGTAAATCTGAAATTAAAAGACAATATATCCTATGGGACATAAACACAAACACATGGTGTGCCCCTTTTGGAATCTCTCCATGGGGGACACCAAACCTATCCCAAACTCCTAAAGAGGACTCAAAAGAGCCTCTAAAACATTCCTAATGGTGGTTCATGCATGGGAGTGATTCCTATGAATGCAAAACTAACTAAAATAGAAGAGAAAGTGAAATAGAGAGATGGTTATACCTATAGGGATTGGGATCTCAATGATACTCTCAAGGACATGGCTTCGATACGAAGATCCTTCCAAAATGGACACTCCTCCTTGCACTTTGATCCAAATCTTTGCTAGCACCCTCCCTTGATATTATGAGAGGGTTGGATGGAAGTTTTGGTGGAGGAATGAAGAGATTTGGAGATCAAATCAAAGAGGAAAACTCACTAATTTGGAGAAGAACACTTTGTGAAGGAAAAGAGGCAAGATAGAATGAAATGAAAGGAAGGGAGGCTAACCTAACTATAGTGGATGCCATTAAACCCTATTTGGCCTTGGGAGAAAGCCCAATAAGGCCTCAACTAGTGCTCTTGGTTAATTTTAAGTTAGGTTCAAGTTTGGGACCAAAATGGTTAAATTTAAGCCTCTAACTTAACCAATCTAACAAGTGGGATTAGTCTAAACTTACTAACTTAATTAGTGGAGTTTTTGGACCATGTGTAAAACCCTGATTCTAAATTGGTTAATTAAATTAGGAATTAGAAAAAAATTTGTTTGGCATTTAAATTATATTAGTGTAATTTAGTTAATAATAGTTATTACTATTAGTAATATATTTAGTAGATTTATTAATTATTTTAGTTATTTTAGAATTATTGTTATTGGGTTGTGTTTTTTATTTGGATCCAAACCCAGCCAATCTTCCTGAACCCAAACCCAAAAACCATTTCTAGAAGGAAAGGAAAAAAAAAAACCAACCCAACCCTTACAGCCACTCACCTGACCCCCTATTTCTCCTCCACGCTCTCCCTTAATTCTCTCCATCACTCACA
This sequence comes from Iris pallida, assembly GCA_029216955.1. Lineage (NCBI taxonomy): Eukaryota > Viridiplantae > Streptophyta > Magnoliopsida > Asparagales > Iridaceae > Iris > Iris pallida. The sequence goes on along the minus strand of JANAVB010011599.1, from coordinate 412,702 downwards.
ACACCATCCCCATCACCAACAAAAAGAAACTATCTCTCCTATTTCTTCCCAACAAAAACACACACACCCGTACCACTCTCCTTTCTCCCTCTTCAAAACCCTCTGCAGCCCTCCGCGGTCGCCCGCCCCGCTTTCCATGTCAGCGACGACCATATCGGTCGGATGAGCCTCGGCGACACGCAAACGTTATAGGGCATTCCTGTACGTTGAGGCATAAGCCAGCATCGTCGTATGACCAAGTCTGAGACGCCCGTTTTCGCTAAATTATATTTTTATATTATGTTTTATTTTAGAACTTGTTACTGGGTATTTTTATATTTCGAGTGCAGGGCATTCGTGCCTCCTAAATGGAGCGCTTTCCGACGTTTAGAGCTCACCAGCAGCTTTTATTATTTAATTAATTTATATAATAAGTTGTAAGGGCATAAGTCCAGTTTTTATTTATTTTTTGTGACCTTGTATTGTGTAGCATAGCTTTTTGGTTACTTTCTGGTTTGTTGGTTTTGTCATTAGACGCGTACTTAAAATGGGTATTAGTTTTATATGAAAAAAATTATTATAAGAGTTTTCTTACTTCTAAATAAAAAGGATAAAAATTCAAGTTTGTATTATTTAAACAAATTCATATTTTTTCTCATTAAAAAAAAATCTAATTTTATGTATATAATATTAAAGTACAAGTTTTGTTAAATAAATTGGAAAATACGATCTTTACCCAATAAATCAATAAATCGGTTCCTTTTTCGTTAATTGATAACTGTATCATGCGACGGTAGAGTAGGTTGATAGCTTAATTAATAACTTAAAAACTGGACTAGGATCTGCTTCAAGAAATTGCAACTAGCACACTTAGAAATGGTTTCCTCTATGGTTCTAGTCAGGGTTCTCAACTGTAGGGTTTCGAGGACGTATTTGACTTCCTTCCTGGTACCGACATCCTGTTCCAGTCATTAAACAAAGGCAAGTTACGGTTATGCTATCTTATATTTTAATTAGTAATTGTCAAATTGTATGTTTAAACCACATTGCTACACGGAACTCTCTCCTAGGGTTCAAATATTGATTGATATTGATTGTAGGGATATTGGAAGAATAGTGTAGCGTTTATGACCAATACCCCACATATTGCATATTGTTATTGTGCGAGCTTACCCCTCTTACACACGGGGATAAGCCGTATCGCGTCGCTAGGATGCTATTATACAACCCAAGCCGGTCATAGACGTTACATATTCAAATCACATTGTTTTAAGTATTGAATTGTTAAATTGCTGAAAAATATTGTTTCAACTGTTTAGCTTGCACTTTTCCGTTATTATTTGAAATGTGAGGTACATACTCGTACTTGCTCCTTTCCTGACTGGATCCCCCCCAATAGGTGATATTGATGACGCTGAGCTATTGTACAAATCTTATGCTCCTGTGCTAAACCCTGCAGTGTTACCAGAGTCTTCCTTGCAGGATGCGGATCCTGAGGCCGAAGAGCCGGGTTTAGCTAGTTGCTATTTCCTTATTTTCTAGTTTCATTATGTTGGAGATTGTAGACTTTTGGGTTCAGTGTTTATTTCAGTATTTTCCTTTCCAGTTGTATTTTTCTTTGTTATAAAAGTTTTAAATATTCGTAAATTCGTGTTGTGGCAAACGTATAGATGTTGTTGAGATTACCTGCAAATAGAAACAGCTTACTGCCGCCGTCTCACAACGGTGCAGGCTAGGCATGATCCGATTCGACCCAACAATTTGGGATCGGGTAGTGACACCATGACTAACTAATCTTGGGGTCCCGTCTAGAGTCTAAGCTACCCGGGTCACTAACACAAGTCGAAACGAAACGAAACTCAAACCCGACTAAACAAATCCCGTAAAATCAATATTAAAATATAAAATTCTCCAAATATTAAAATATAAAAAAACCAAAATTATAATACATTAATTTAAATATTATTAAAATAATCTATATTTCACCAATTAATCAAAATCCTAAATAATTCAAAAGTTGCAAAATGACCAAAATATCCTTAGCCTAAAAAGTGGTAATTAGCTAATCTAATCACATGGGTTAGGCCTCCACGGTCATGATTAGTCTCTAGGCTAAGCAGCTCTAAGGTTACACTAGCCAAAGAACAAAATCACAAAACACTAATTTAATGATATTAAAATAATCAAAATTCACCATAAATTAATAACATGATTTAAACATTGTATTAAATAATCAATTTTACAAAAGTTCAAAATTACCCTCATTTTAGAAAAGTGGTGGTTACAATGTGGACTAGATCGACGCAGTTCCAGGATTGGCCTTCATTCATAGTGAATGCTAAAACAACAGAAGAAAGTGCTGATAAGTTCAAACAATTAGGTATTCGCCTAATCTTGACAGAGATGAACATGCTACATCAAATAGCGATAGCCGTCAGAACAACCACAAGGGTAAGGAGACTTTGGCTATCAATGTCAAAAGCAAAGAAACTTTAGCCGTCAATATAGGTCAATCAATACCTACTCTAATGGTACCACCACAGAGAGCACCACGTCCGAAAGAAGAATACTACTTGGATGAAGATGATGTCATGAGCATCTTTGATTGCTGATCAAGAGCAGTAAACTTCAGCTGCCAGATGCAAAACGACCAGAGGAAGTAGGTAAAACTGACCACCCTAAATATTGTGTTTACCACAGGTTTATCGGACATCCGTATCGAGCAAGCAACGTGCTTAAAGGCACGATCCAGAAGATGGTTAATTCTGGTATAATCACTCTCCAACAAGATAAAAAGAATGTAACGGCTAACGTCATCTCTCTACAGTTTGGCAATTTTCCTGCTCAACTTGTACAGGACGGCGTCATTCCCATCCCGAGAACCACTTTAAAGATTATTAATCTCCCACCTGCACAAACTGATGGTCTTGTTCATTTTTCTACGGATAAGGGGAAGATTATGGATCCATCCCGATTTGGTGGCTGCCTTTGAAGTACCTTCTTCATCCACAAAGTCCAAGAAAGCAACCAAATATAAGTAATGTCACATGACTTCATTGGGTGAACACTATCTTCCACCTTAAACTGCTACTTCACCTCGACGACAGATTCTTCTTCTTCTTCTGAGATAATGCTGCCAAAGCTAGAGGCCAATTACCAACCAACCTTCCATCTATATAGTCAACAATCCCGTGAACTCATGACGAAGATAGAATATGATCTACAAAAGGCTCCCGGCCTGAATTATGGAAAATGATCTCATGTACCTCTTTCTCTATGCATTTTACACAACGATTCTCGTGTTGGTTTGGGTTTCTGGAAAGACTCTTCATCTTGCCAAAGGAAGCCTTCCAAAAGCAAAATTCGGATAAAGAATTGTAATATGTTGTCCTTCGAACCTGTATCCGAAGAAGAAGCCTTAACTGGTACCAGGTCTGGAAGACTTTACCTGGGAGACAATTCAGGAAGTCAAGAGAGTCGTGCTTCAGCTCTGGAGGCTCCTCCAACATCATCTTCTCCTGCTGTCAATGTTCCATCGGCTTCATCACCTCCAATGGAACCAACTCCTCCCAAATCGACGGCGGCCGACAAAAAAATAGCATGTTCGCTTCGATAAATTATTAAAGAAGACTCCAACTCTGGGACTCGAGAAGCCGTATAACTTTGATATATTGGCTCCGTTGGCTAATACCCTCGACAAGTTATCAATCTTTGAGCTACTGCGTCTCTCTAAGAAAACTCGAAAAACATTGAGTGAAGCTTTAATGCAAGCCGTCACTTGTCAGACACTACTAAAACAGCCAGAGGAGGAGCCTATAACCTACTTTCATTGTCATAGTGTGATGAAGCTGATACCAAAATCACCTTTACACAATATGATATGCTGCTAGAAGATAATCGTCATGGCCGACCTCTCTATTTTACGGGATATGTCGATACCATAAAAGTTGATCGTATCTTGATCGACCCTGGGTCTGCACTCAGCATCATGCCAAAGACTCTACTGGATGCATTAAAGATTTATGTACATAATCTTTCCACAACTATCACGACAATCTTAGAATTTAATTCTGGAAGAAGTGAACCCCTGGGGAAGATTCGCCTGAAAGTTCAAATTGGCAATCTTCATACAAAGGTTACCTTCTACGTGATCAATAATCATGGCTCCTATAATGATTTGCTGGAAAGACTATTTCTGTATGAGCATAACATTGTACCATCCACCCTCCATCAATGCTTAAAATATATGGACGTCAATTAAGAAATCCAGAAAGAAGTAGTTCTAAATCCTTTCAGAGGCATCGAAGCATATTGTACGGATTCTTGGATGTACAAGAAGAGTTCATGAAAATTTTACTGGCGATTGATAGTGAGGAAGATCAGAGAGACACCTCAGATGATGTTCTCATAATCCCAGTCAAAGGATATACTACTCGTCTATCTTCTTATCAGACATTGACTATCCATCTTTTCTCTCATAAGAAGTAGCCTCCTGCTGGAAAGATGGAACAGAGGGAGCTCACCTCTTCTGAGCCTCTTGTTATCGACCTTCGTCGTAATAAGCCTCCTCCTTCTCCTTTTCTGGTTATCAACCTTACTAAGCCTTCTGCTAAGGCCAAGAACCCTTTTGTAAATGATGATGTACAAATTAATAAAGTAGCATCTCCTTTACAGTATATTGATGTCTTTTATTATACTCGATGTTACTTAAAAATGCTAGATAACTTTGAAACACTTACAATAGGAGCAGTTTAACCTCTCAAAGACGAAGTGTTATTCGAACCAGTGCAAGACTCCTTCTTCTTAGTTCCTTCCAAGAAGAAAGATGAGCTTCTTATACTTTTTAGTAAAGGAACAGAGCAGAAGACTATGCCCATTAGCGAGGAAGAAAACGACGATAACGGAAGACTTCAACTATGTCGTTATAGTCAACAATCAAAAGATATCATTCAAAAGATAGGCTACAATTTTAAAGTTGGACTCATTGGCGGTAAGGGAAGGCGAACTCCTACCGTACTCCAAAAGGAAAATCACAGCAATATTGTGACAAAACGAAGCGTGGATTGGGTTATACTTCGATTCCGACCCCAGAAGTCTACGAATCCGATAAAGGGATCGATCTAACTCTTCTAATTCTGTTTCATAGGATTCTGATACCAGTATAGGTCACGTCCATCGGGTGACACTATCTTCCAATATGGTGTCTGCTGAATTTTCAAAAGACGATGATGACTTTACTGAAGCTACTGAAGCAGATCCGTGGGCACAAAAGATGGACACTCAATGTGAACTTCGCTTTGAGCAACGAGAACCCCCTACTGAAGATCAATTAATTCAGATTGATGTTGGAGAAGAAGGCTTGCCACAAGACCTATTTTCATCAGCAAGAGCCTCTCAGAAGCGGATAAACAAGAATTCCTTCAGCTTATTCGAGAATATATTGATGTCTTTGCCTGGAGTTATGAGGATATGCCAGGAATGGATCCTCAGATTGCTACCCACATGCTCAATATCTTGCCCAATGTAAGGCCAATCAAACAACAATAACGTTGATTTGACCTGACATGATGGATGTTATAGAAACTGAAGTCAAGAAGCTTATGTCTTGTGGTTTTATCAGAGAAGAACAACATCCAGACTGGGTTGCCAATATTGTCCCATTTATGAAGAAAACACAGAAGGTCAGAGTCTGTATTGACTTTAGAGATCTCAACGATGCTTGTCCCAAGGATGAGTTTCCTCTTCCGATTACTGATGTCATGATCGACAATACTTGCGGATTCAAATAGATATCTTTTATGGATGGATTCTCAGGATACAATATCAAGATGTATCCAGAAGATGAGAAACATATAGGATCGTTGAGCACCTCTAGAGGGAGGGTAAATAGAGTGAGTACGAGTGCAGCGGAAAATAATCACCAATTTAAAATTATAAACAGATAACTATGACAGTGAATAAGAGACAGTAAATAAATATAGCAAGAGATAGAGAGGTCAAACTCAGTGACACAGTGATGTATACTGGTATCCCTCTGAGAGGACTAATCCAGTCTCGAGTACTCTTACTCGATGTTAATCCACTAAGACACAAGCTAATTGAGAGCTTATAGTCTCTTACAATACCATGCTTGGTGACAAGTGCATGACCAACTTCACAATACCGTGCTTGGTGACGAGCGCACGACCGGCTCCACAACAGAGATAGTTTTTGTACTTTGACCAACCTCTTTACAACTCTTGAGAACCAAAAGACCTTAGATCGAATAGATATTACTGGATTTTGGCTAAGAGAAGTGTAGGTGTGATATGAAAGATTTTGATCGGATGAAAACACTTATTGAAGAGAGAAGAGAAGATGAAATTGATTGAGTGATTTGGAATGAGAAATTCTCTTCTATTTATAGGTGTTTTCTAGGACCGAACTCGGACAGAGTTTCGATGCAAAGATTTCGCAAATGTTCGTTGCATGCAGATTTAGAGGCAATAAATATTTAAATTCAAACTAACCGAATTCGGTCAGAGTTCGGATCGAACTCGGGCCAAACTCGGTTTGAGTTCTGTCTCAGTAAAATGTAAGACATTTGTCAAATTCTGTTGCAGAATGGAAATAGAATTTTTAGTAGGTGAACTATGGATAGGTAGGCTGTATAGGAAAGTGGACTATGATTAACCTAAGCCAGTATTATTCAGTCGATATTACAATTTATATCCTAGACTCAATAAAATAAAATATATAAATTGTAAAATGATTTGGACTAGATTCCAATAAAAGTAAGCTTCAGACTGATGATTTACGTGCTTGCCGATGTAGTAGTACGCTTGTTGATATTGATTTTATAAGACCTGAAATGTAGCAGTAGTTCGTATTTTGTGTATTGACTTAAGTTTATGTCGATTTAAAATCGGGTGTGACCATGGAATAGGCCAACAAAATATACATCTTTTGCACTCCTTTCGGAGTCTACTGTTACACTGTCATGCCGTTTGGTCTTAAAAACTGGTGCAACTTATCAGCGGACTATGAGTACTATCTTCCGTGATCATTTACGGAAGACAGTTGAATGCTATGTAGATGATATTGCTGTCAAAGTTGTCTAAAGGAAGACCACATCCAAGACTTGAGAACTATCTTCGATCTAATGCGCCAACATCAACTCAAAATGAATCCTACCAAGTTTCTGGGAGTCTCTAGTGGCAAATTTTTGGATTCGTTATTATCTCTCAAGATATACACGTTGACGCTGAGAAAATCAATGCCATTCAAGAGATGCGTCCTCCACGCAACCTAAAAGAGCTACGAGGATTCTAGGGATGACTTACGTATATCAGAAGATTCATCTCAAATCTCTTTGGACGTTGTAGACCGTTCATCAACTCATGAAGGAAGGTATGTCTTTCATTTGGACTGAAGAATGCCAGCAAGCATTTGAAGACATAAAGTGGTGCTTGATGAACCCTCTAGTTCTTGTGTCTCCAGTCTCAGGAATACCCTTTCTGATGTATGTTCGAGCAATGGATCATTCATTGGGGCCTTACTAGCTTAGAAACAAAGAAGGTCATGAACAAGCTATCTATTATCTCAGC